>JASDQU010314347.1:0-13442 GCA_032191745.1 Picea mariana
ATGAAAAAACAATAATGAGTCATATTTACATCAAACACTATTGGGTCCATTACCCAAAACTTTGTGCTACAGGTCTTTCTTCAAGGGTTGACATCAATGACAACCAACCTTAATCAACACATTCGTCGAAGCATGGTAATGAGAAATTTGTTTATTGCTTCAACTTGGTTGTTGGCTTGTGGGTAATAGGGTGTTGAGTTTTCATGGCGAAGACCCAACTTTTCGGTGAGTTTAGGCATCATGATGTTTCTAAAGTGGCTACCATGATTAGTAATGATAACTTGAGAAACACCAAACTGAGCAATGATGTGATTGAATATGAATAATGCTACAGTATTTCCAGTATTCTCGAATGTTGGCATTGCCTCAGCCCATTTCATAAAATAATATACAGCTACAATAATGTATGCATGCCCCCGGGCCTAGTAAGGGTGATATGTCATGAAATCGATACCCCATTTCACAAAAGGACCAACGGAGACCACATGGTGTGATCGTATTTTGTTGTTGTAGTTTTGGCAAGTGTGGCATTTTTGGACAACGATTATGCAATCATTGAATAAAGAAGGCCAAAAATACCCCACTCGTACGATCTTCTGGGTAGTAGCATACCCAGACATGTGACCACCACATGCTCTAGAATGTTAGTCATTCAGGGTTTTCTCAGCGTCATCAAATGTGAGGCAGCATCAAAAAACAGAGTCGATCCCATGACGATAAAGAGTATCACCGAGGATAATATACCGACAGGCTTGGTAGCGTATGCGACAATGGTTAGTGCTAGACAAATTGGTCTAGAAAGTCTGGGTCTGGAGATATATGATGATATCCCCATACCAAAGGTCATCAGAACTGATCAGAAAAAGGGATTCATCAGGTAATGAATCCTTTGCTACATTTTCCGTCTCAGAACAGGGAAGGTTGCATATCAATTCGACAAACACCAAGGATTTCTTGGACTTAGAATGTTCGAATTCTAAGTCAAACTCCTGGAGTATTATGATCCATTTGGAGTATTTCTCCCCTAGCAATTGGCATGTAAGAATGTGTTGCATAGGGTTGCAGTTGGAAATCACAGTAGTCTTGCGTAAAAGGATATAGTGCCGGAAATGTTGAACAACTTGGACGGCGGCCAAGGAAAGTTTTTCAACATGTAAATACTTGGTTTCGGTAGTCATGAGACTCTGACTCAAATAATAAATGACATATTCGTCATGAGAATCATTGTCCTGAATGAGAACCATAGTGATGGTATAGTCCAAGGCTATGAGATAAAGGAAATAATCCTGACTGTAATTAGGTGGGAAGAGTAGTGGGGTACAAGTTAAAGAAATTTTCAAATCTTTTAAATCTTTGTTAGAAGTG
Source organism: Picea mariana (assembly GCA_032191745.1). Classification (NCBI taxonomy): domain Eukaryota; kingdom Viridiplantae; phylum Streptophyta; class Pinopsida; order Pinales; family Pinaceae; genus Picea; species Picea mariana. The sequence goes on from JASDQU010314347.1 coordinate 1,366, forward strand.
GTATCCCATACAAACTTAGAACCTTTCTTGAGAAGTCGAGTAAATCCACGAGTTAGCTCAGCATAGTTCGGGATGAAACAACGGAGAAATTTTTCCTTCCCTTGCAAACTTTGTAGCTATCAAAGTGAGGAAGGAGGAGGAAGATTGAGAATTGCCTCGACCTTCAAAGGATCTACCCTGATACCTTGACGTGAAACAATAAATCCCAGAAGTTGGCTGGATTCTATGAAAAAAACACATTTGTGTGGGTTTAAGCGTATACAGTAGAACTGACATCAGAGGAAAATGGCTCGGAGGTGTGTGGGATGATCGAAATGGTGCATGGAATGAGTCGGTAGGTCATCGAGATATGGTTGGACAATGTGCTTTATATCATGAAAGGCATAAGACATAGCACGTTGAAAAGTTGTGCCGACACTCTTTAAACCGAATGGAAATTTCTGGTAGGTGGAAGTGCCCCAAGGACAAATAAAAGTGGTCTTGTGTTGGTTTGTGGGTACAATATTGATTTGATTATATCCAGAGAAACCATCCATCAGAGAGAATATTTCACTTTCGGCACAATCGTCGATGATCTGGTCAACGAAGGGGGTAGGAAAGTTGTCTTTAGGACAAGCTTTATTAATGTCTCTATAATCAATGCACACACGGATCATACCTTGTTTCTTGTTAAACGGAACAAGATTGGAAACCCAGTCAATTAGAGCCACAGGGTAAATAAAGCCATCTTTGAGAAGTTTCTCAACTTCAAGCTTGATAGCGGCTGCTTTATGTGGGTGGAACGGATGAATTCATTTCCGGACGGGTTTAGCACCCAGGTATGTCTTAATCTCATGTACAACAATGTCGGGGTCAATACTCGACATTTCTTCATAGCTCCATGTGAAGACGTCATGAAATTCTTGGAAAAGAGATTTGTAGGTGACAACTTCGTCATGGGAACACAAAGCTTCGATATGCACATTTTCAACAACTCTAGGTTTTATGGATATGTTGAGGGGGATAGAGGGTGAGATATTACTTAATTTCCCTTCGTAGAACATATTGTGTGTAGACTCAGGAATGGTAGAAATGGCGACAATGGTCGACGGGGTAAAAATCCATTGGTAACTCTCAATGGTGTGTTGTTCCAGGAAAAGGATGGAACGATGATGTCCATAGTCCCAAGGGGTATCTTCCATGGACATAATAGACATAATCATCTCGTCTATAGGAAAAAAAACGCGGAATGGATCCAGAGATAAATCACCAAGAGAGGGGGTAGAAGGGGTTGCCAATTGAATGGCTTGATAAGTGGATTCGACCAGACTCAAAGGAATTTGGTTGCCATAATGAAGATGATCGTCGGGGTCGGGTATTATCCTCGGGTCGTAAGACGCAGGGGTTTCTGAAAGAAACATGGAATTCATATTGATCGAGGCAACGAACAGATGTGGAACATCAGGGGGTGGAATGGGAAAATTACCCAACAAAGAGGAATCTTTAAGAAGACCGACACCGAAATTCTCATATCCAGGGGGTGTTTTTGCAATGAAAGGTATGTTGCTGGTACATGCATTAGAGTGAAAGAAGGTCAGTTGTTCCACCGTAATTAATTTTCCTTGATGTGGGAAACGTATGATAAGGAAAAGAGTGGACACAAATGCATGCATGGAATCGATCCAACTATTCCCAAGTAGAAGGCTGTAATCGAGAGGAGCGTCAAAGACCTCCACTTCAACGTTGACTGTTTTGCCTTCTAATGTAACAGGCAACAAAGGGAGGAAACTGTAAGGCTTAAAAATAGAGCCATTGAAGGCTTTGAGTGTGTTGTGGGATTCAATTAAAGGAGGAGATTTGATGTCTTTCCAACAGGTAATAGACATGACACACGTCGAGGCACCCTCATCAATAACTGTTCTACAAATGTTCTCGTCGGAGACAATAACTTGTATTTGGAATGTGAGTTGAGGGGATAACCTTGGAATGTGATCTTCCAAGTAAAAATTTATTAAATTTGTATTAGTAGGGTTGATTCCACAAATAGATTTCAACAGTGCCTTTCGTTGTATAGGACAAATCTGAAGGACTTCGAGGGATGACGTCATGGACGATGCTTGGGCCAGATCTTCGACAATATTGTAGTTTTGGGCAGCACATGCATGAGGATTGAAATCAAATTTTCGAGCAACACCCTTTGGGGGAGGGTGAAGACCTGTATCTAGGCTTGGTCGTTTGAGATGAAGAGGACCATTGGTAAGTGGATTCATGGGAGACGGTTGGACCAACAAAGGAGGTATTTCATCAACCTTCTCTTTGGAGGAAGAATAATATTTGGCTTGAGTGGTAAGTGTGATGTCATTCTTCTTTGAATCACCTGTACACATTAAGACATAGGATGTAGTGGAGGGGGAAGGTTGGTCATGAATGACCAATTGGGCCTGTTGTTGAGAAGGGAGGGGTTGTGACAACACAGCCAGAGTAGGCAGTTTCAGGGTCGCTTGAAGGAACTTAGTAACCTCGACTCGTCTTGGACAGTCCTTAGTTTAGTGATCATCGCCACAGATAAGACAAGGGTATCAAGGTTTGCGCTTATCCTTATTATCAAAAAGTTTTTCTTTGGTATTCTTAGATTGAGGATTATTTTTATCCTCCTTGTTCTTACCCTTCCCTTTTTTGGATTTATTTTTTCCAGCGGGGGTACATTGAACAGAGTTCACCGCAGAATTCTTGTCGGTGGGAGGGGTGGGAGATGGAGCATTTTGAACATTAGAAGCAATGGATTTGGGGTTGTTTTTAGAGAATTGGATGGAATTGGGTTGGGCATGGAAAGTGCCAATCACATCATCAGCTACATGAGAAGCAACAAGAGCAGTTGAAGTAGCAGAAGTAGAAGGATGAGGTGCGTCAGGGAGTAAGTCATAAAGAGTACCCATTTGTGGGTAAACGAGGTCAAGGTATTGAGGACGAATGATCACCTGTTCTTCTGTGACAACTCCACCCATGGTGATGTCACGAGCGATGTCATTCATGAATGATTTTGTGAACCACTCTGCCAACAATTGATCGAGAAGTTCGAGTTTGATGAGACATCATCTCTGTCGCCACTCATGAATGTGATCAGAGATATGAGTGGATATGGTTTTCTTGAAAGAACTCGAAATTTTGGTTCCTATTTCGTAGCGGATCGGTAACTGGTAGTGGGTGAGGAAATGCATAGTGGGGGTGTTGAAGTCGATGAAGAAGCCTCATGGTAATTCTATATACCACTTCGTGGAGGAACCTATGAGAGTTTGTTGAAAAAGGCATAAACGAATAGAGTCATCCATCAAAGAGTTGGATGAACACCAAAGGTGAAAAGTCATTACATGATTGTTTGGTCCTCTCCTACTTTACCATCGAATTTAAGGATGTTAGATGGTAGTTTGGTTGGTATCGCGGGCCATTGAGGAGAGTGATGGATCAGATCATTTAAAATTCTCGACAGATCAGGGAGGTCTAGGGTGGCTAAGAAGGGTAAATGTGTATTCATGTGTGGGTACTGGTGACTTTTGGGAGGGATCTCTGCAGGTATACCAGTGGGACCATAAGAAGTTTTCATATAATGCGAAGATCCAGGCATATTAGGTTGTAGATGTGGATGCAATTAATTTATAGGGTTTTATTGGTTGGGGTTGTTCCCTTGAACAAGGGCGTGGGGTTGAGCGTTCGAGCCCCAAATAGGATTGGACGTACTTGGATATGGTTGGCCTGTACTACGGGGTATGAAGGAGCTAGCTTGAGGCTATTTCCCCCCAGTCGAGGGAGGATTATTTTGGATAAGATAGTTCCAACAATGGGCCAAGGATGGAGGTATGTTTTTTCCATAGGGTGGGGTAGGTGGGGGCTTCCCTCCAATCGGGGGTTGCGTCCCAATCGTGATTCGTTCTACAAAAGGGGATTGGGTTTGGCCTCCTTGGTGAAATTGTCCACCGACAGGAATATGGTAATTAGGTTTGAAAGATGGGATGGTGCCACTAGGGTTGGTGCCTCCGATAGAGGATGGGAGAGGTCCTCTTAAAGGGGGTCGAGGAAGTGTCAGAATGAAACTAGGAATGAGATGGTGCCCAGAAGGAGTGGAAATGCCAGGAGTCCCAGATGTGATTTGTGTAGGAGTGGGAATAGAAGCATTCAACGCATGATATCCGGGGGGAAGAGTTGGGATGAATCTAGGTGAAAGCGACATGCCAATGGGAGCTTGGGTAGCCACTGTATTCCTAGTGTGAGGATGCATAGTATCTGGGAACATCGTGTAATGGACCGTTTGTAGAGGGATAATGAAGATGTGTTCGGCTGGCAGAGCATTTGAACCAGGAAAATAATAGGCAGTAGTAAAATGTATTGCGTCTGGATCAGATGTTTTGGGCAACTCAAGTGTGATAGTGATATCAATACCTGCTCCTGAGCCAAAGAGATCCCGTCTAAAAATGCCAATAGTCCAAAAAGGATCTTGACCCTCAGGTCCTGTGAAAGGTCGGGTTGGTAATCCAAAAGACTCAACAACTATTTCTCTGGAAGAATTCACTTCAACAATACGTCTCACAGAGTCAGGAGGAAGTCGGAAGTCCTCTCGAAAATTGGTAATTTGGAACCATTCTAAAGAGTTAGTTCTTTCCAGTTGTGGAGTGGAAACGTCTTGGAATTCACTCTATTGAGGAGAGCCCTCTGATGAGTTAGTAGCAAAGGGTTGAGAACCTTCCATATCTTTTGGAGGTAGGCCTTGCATTCTATGTGAATGACATGGAGGGTCAATTGTGATCGAGTTAAAATCTTATGAAAGAAATTCTATGGCCAACTTGGGTAAACAAACAATATGCGCTAGTAAAATCTAGAAAGAAAAACCAAGCAAACAAGACCTTCCAATTCCGAATTCACTAGTTGGTGATGAAATCCAATTTCGCGAAAATGAGACAAGAAGGGTATGGGCTAGGGTGGAAAAGTTACATTGACGACCTACTTAACAGACTTATACCCTGGTGCAAGATCCCACACATAATCATGGGTATACCCTCCAAGGAGGCCGAGTTAGTTTGGCCAACGTCGATTCCAGGTATCGTGAAGACTTACCCCTCCAGAGTCACCTTGTGTAAGACCCTAAGAAGATACGCTACTAAGGTTACCACAAACAACAATGATGCTTGGGAAAATAGTCGACAGCCCGATCCACACACAAGGGCAGGGTATCTAGCCTGAAATCAACTTGAGAGGTTTCGACTCATCATTGTGGGTATACCTTCAAGTGACCCCCATAATACATGCAATCTCTACACCGAGATCAACAAAGCAGGGTGAGTAACTCTATCAATCTCAATGCAACCTCAGGTTTGACCCTTGTGTGAGAAGGGCTTCCCAAGACAAAATGTTGCAAATGGAATTTGACACTCCTTATCACAAGATACTATTGTGTGTTTTGTGCTTTGGAGAGTGTGTCTCACTTCGTATTCCAAAGCTCTGGCCTAGCTAATGTTGGTGCAAAAGAGCCCTAGAAAAAGTTACTAGTTGAATTTTAAAGTTGCTCAATATTATTAAAGGTTGTTGTTACGCGAAAAGGAGACGGAAATGAAACCAATGATGTGTAAGACTCTGACCCGACAATGCGTAAATAGGGATGAATGATACAAATTTCCGTTCGATGAATTCTATCTACAGGAGGGAAAGAGGAGTTTTATGGAACAATGCGAACTACAATGTACGATCTTTCTTGAAATGTAATATCGAACAATCATGAACAATGCAATTTCCCTATTTGTTCTCTTTCAATATTTAAATGCCAATATTTTTCGAATAAATGATTGCTTGAAAAAAAGAAAAGAAAAGAAAATCTTTAATTTTTTATTAGAAACCAAGCAATAGGGATGGAACTAAGAAAAAGTAAGCAACCAATGAAAATGAAATGCTCAACAAACACCCAAATCGATCTTTCAATGAAGATAAAAATAACAAAATGACAAGACCAGTCTCTTCAAATGCACATGGACAACAATTTTCCAGGTAGTAAGCAGTCGAAAAGGACAATTAATCCCAAATTTTAATCCAATCAAAGGCTCTTGACCAAACAAGCACTCGGATTTCAGAATCAGAGATTATACCCTTGTTAAGAAAAGGTTAAGAGGTAAAAATTGAGAAAAAATGATCAAGAAGAGTTTTCGATTTCCAAAAACTAATCATTCACAAGATTTGAAGTCAATAAATAGTCAATCACTGGAAAAATAAGTTCTTCCCGGATAAACAAACAAATCTGGGCATCTGAAGACACAAAAAGACCTAATCCAAAGTTTTTACAGGTGAGTTCGCAGTCTGGTAGTGGGGTACAGTGTGAGAATTAGGGATTCTCACAGCCTAGACACAGGCAAGGTGCGATAAGGTCGCACTGAATTGAACCCTAGGATGTGAACTTCAATGATTCTTGCAAGCCACAAAAAGGTACAGTGCGAGAAGGTTTGTAATCAAGAAAAATTTGGAAAAAGGCTAGAACTTTTGAGTGAACTTCTGTATCCAGAGAGTCTGTAAGGATATCCTAAAGACTTACAGATTGATTGGGAATGAAAAAGGGTAGGTCAAGAGAAAATATCCAAGAAAAAACCACAAAATTGGTTGTATCCCCAGTATGGTCGCCAATTTTGTTATTGGATAAATCGATAGGTGCGGACACTAACTGATCTCCCTAGATCCACCTGGATCTAGAACAGAACAGGACATGACATGACTCTTTCTCTAAGTTGTAGTCATTGAATCTACTACCGAGAAAGAATGAGTGATGTACCTTTATATCGCTTCCTTAGGTCTCTGTTGTTCTTACTTTGCTCCAGTGCTCTTGTGAAATCAAGTCCAAGACAACACAAACCAACCAAAGTGAAGATAACAAAGTATATTCAATGTCAACCTATGCATATGATCAAGGAGTTATGCAATAAAATAAGAGTGATTTTATGGGAAAGGGACATGCCGCTGTATTATATTAAATGAAAGTAGAATATACAACTAGATTGCCTTGATGTCGCAAGATTCCTTTCAATGATCCTTGGTTCCAACACACACACTTACTCTACAATTGCATGAACAAGATCCAGTACAACTTGATAGACAAATAGAGTCTTCAAGCTTCAATCCAAACAGGGTTCTTCACACAATTATTTCATCAATTCTCCATTCAATCTTGCTTAACCTCTTCCTCGAGAAACCTTTCATTATATAGGAGAAGGAGAGATGGTTAAAGGGATGAGGATGATCCCACTAAATCTGAGAAGTCAGTAGGATGCCAACCATGCAAATTCCAACTCATTTTCTAGAAGATACCCTTCTAGAACCTTCGTAGCTTCCTCTTCCTTTCAAGCTTCAAAACAGGTTTGCATTCTACCTATAGAGTAGACTGCGAACACCTCGCAGGCTAGGTATAGGGTTGCCTATGAGAATCAAGATTCTCGCACCCTATAACATAGTCAACCTGTGAACTCATCTTAAAAATATGTTATGTGGAAGAAGACAACAGTCACTTTTCTCAGGAAAAAAGTCCTTATGAGAGCCTAAACACATAACTGTAGAGACATCACCAGAGTGACCAAAATAATGTGTAATAGTTGCCCTTCCTAGAGAAAGGCTTTGTTAGTTGCCTTAGGATCTGTTGAGAATTGTAATCCAGGAATGATCATGCTTGATATGACCGACTTAAAACCTCGTCTTCCTTACCACGTATATTTTCAGATAGTAGTGGCTTACACTACGAAAACGTTTACCCGGAACATTTTTTGCACAGTGGTTGATGAGGGTTTCTCGACATTCATGATGTGTTTGGCGTGTTGGAAGGCCATCGACCAACCCATTTTGTCTCCGTCACCTACTCTTCTTATGGATTTCGACGATCATTATCTCTGGCCACATGGAATCATCCCCTCCTTTCCCATTCAGTTAAGGGGGAAAACTGTGTGCATCGAAGTCGAAGTGGTCGATGCGTCTCTGGACTACAATATCTTGTTAGAAAGCAGTTGGACCTATGCTATGCAAGTAGTGGTCGTGACAGTTTTTCAGGTTTTGTTGTTTCCACATGAGGGCCAGATCGTGACCATTGATTAGTTATCCTTCTCTCATACTGACCCTTCATCGGGAGTCTCCACAGTCTCGATGATTGATAACCCTTAGCCCGACATCATCAACGTAGGGGTTGGTTTGTGCCCACCTCTGATGGGTACTTTCGATTACCCACCTTCGACCGACAATGTCCATTTCATGTCGGTTGTCCCCGAATAGCCTTGGGCCAAAATTTTTTATCTCTCGTCGTTTCACACGATGTACTTTAATGATCCATGGAATCTTCCTTCCCCATCAACTACGATGGAAGGAATAGATCACCATGGCATGGCCATGCCTCTATGCATGGAAGAAGTTGCATACTCGATTATTCAGTAAGCTTCCACTGACCCCGACCTGACTCTTACACAAGAGTTAGATCCGATGCTCGAGCCTATTTGGGCTCAAGGTTCCCTTGTTGATACAGATTCTTTAGACTTAATCTTGCCCTCAGTTGAGGTGATTATTGAGGCAATGACTAGTCTGGACAAACCCTGGGATGATCTTCATCATAGATCTTACTTCCTCCCAAAGTTAAGATGAATTGAAGCAGGTGAATTCACTCTGACTATGAATGGAGATAAATCTTGTCCCATCAATCCTTTGGAAACGCACACAGTTTGTGCCAAAGGAAATATGGAAAAAATAGCTGAAACAATACCTATCGACATCTANGCCCAAAGTTAAGATGAATTGAAGCAGGTGAATTCACTCTGACTATGAATGGAGATAAATCTTGTCCCATCAATCCTTTGGAAACGCACACAGTTTGTGCCAAAGGAAATATGGAAAAAATAGCTGAAACAATACCTATCGACATCTACAGAACCCCTGGCATAGTGGAGAATATCTTCGTCGGAGCGAACTGCTCCTCTGAGGAGATTCAAATCTACATGGATTTATTTAAATAATTTTGATATGTGTTTGCCTGGTCTTACGAGGAAATGCCAGGCATAGATCCAAGAATCATCAAACATGAAATCACGACTTATTCTGATATTAAGCTGATCCGATAGAAGCTTCGTCTGGTCAATCCTAAGAAAGAAACAACTATTAAGGATGAAGTAGAGAAACTACTTAAAGCTGGTTTCATCTACCCTGTCCAATTGACTCAATGGGTGTTGAATCCCGTGCCAGTCAATAAAAAACAGGGTATGATTCACGTATGTATAGACTTCCGTGTTCTGAACAAGGCCTGCCCAAAAGATAATTTCCCCACACCATTTATTGACCACATAGTCGATGAATGCGCAGGTTGCGAAGCCTTTTCTTTCATGGATGGTTTTTCGGGATACAATCAGATACAGATCAAACCCGAAGACCAACACAAAACCGCTTTCATTTGTCCATGGGGTGCATTCGCTTATCGGAAGATGCCTTTTGGTCTGAAAAATGTTGGAGCTACGTTTCAACGGGCCATGTCTTTTTCTTTCAATGACCTCAAACACATAGTCGAGGCTTATCTCGATGATTTAGCATCATGATCTTGCAAGAGAGCTGATCATCCGTCACACCTCTGACTTATCCTTGAACGGTGTTGCTACTACAGAATCCACTTGAATCCAAACAAGTGCAGTTTTTGTGTCACATCGAGTCATCTACTAGGTTTCATAGTTTCGATAACAAGGATCATGGTCGATCTTCTAAAGGTTGAGGCAATAGTTCAGTTGCCTCCCTTGTACACCATCCCTCAGCTTCAAATTTTGCAAGGAAAAGCAAACTTTTTACGGCATTTCATCGCAAACTATGCCAAGATCACAAAGGTTTTTATGTGTTTATTGAAGAAGGACATTCCTTTTCATTGAGACAAAGCCATTCAATTCTATTTTGCAGTGTTGAAATGCACCCTCACATCTACCCCTCTGCTTTGGCCACCCAATTATAATGAAGATTTCTTATTGTACTTGGCCGTTGCAGAGTCGAGCATCGGTATGGTCTTAGTTTAGGGGGATGACTTTCTCTCAAAATACATGATTTATAACCCGAGATGAGGCCTAGTTGGATCAGAAATCAATTATTCCCACATTGAAAAACTTGCATTGGCAGCATTCCATGCTGTCCAACGGTTCTGTCATTACATTTTGTTTCGCAAGACCACCATCATTGCCATTGTGAATCCATTTCAATACGTATTGACACAATGAGTCATTGATGGAAAGACCAGTAGATGGATAGTTATCCTCCAGGAATTCAACGTGGAGTTCATTTCAATGAAATCCAAAAAGTCGATGGTCTTTGCAGAACTCATATTGGAACTTTCGGTCGAATCAAGTGATGTTATACTCGACGAGTCACCTATCAAAGGAGACATGTTTTTGATCGCATATTTTGACTCTTGGGATGGAGATGTGCTTGTCTATCTCCAGACTTTGAGGTGTCCTGCCTATGCTTCTCATGATGAGCGTCGCCATATATGCCATCAGGCCAAGAACTATCTCATACTTGAGGACACTTTGTATTGTCAAGGTGTAGACTGCATCCTTTGTCGATGTCTCACTCATGAAGAAGCGGAAATCATGCTTAACGATTGCCACATTGGAGCATGTGGTGGTCATTTTTCTAGGTTGGAAACAATGCAAAAGATTCTACAAGCCAGTTACTTCTGGCTGACATTAATCAAATATTGTATTGAATCAGTCAAGAAGTGCCACCCATGTCAGATCTTCTCTCAGAAGATGAGGACACACCCTGATCCCATGTTTCTTGTTATTACCATTGGTCCCTTCACTAAATGGGGGATTGATTACACTACATTCAACCCCCCTTCAACAAGGGTCCACTACTATATCATTGTAGCAGTAGACTACTTCACCAAGTGGTTTGAAGCTATGCCAACGTTCAAAGATGACGGGGAGACAACAATGCTCTTTTTTTTCAACCAGATAATAGCAAGGTTCGACGTCTCGAAAGAGATTGTCACTGACCATGGCAGTCACTTTCAGAACAAAATGATGACCGAGTTAATGTCAAAGGTTGGGTTTCATTAAGAAAATCCGTCACCCTACTACCCATAAGAGAATGGTCAGGTGGAAGCTGTAAATAAATATCTTAAGACCATTCTACAACAAGTGATCAATTCGAAGAAGTCAAATTGGCATTTGATTTTGTACTCGACATTATGGGCTTACCGAAAGTTTGTTAATACTGCAACCGGTTTCTCACCTTTTCAACTTGTTTGTGGGCTGGAAGCAGTCTTACCCATAGAGTGCCAGATCATGTCTCTAAAGATGGTAGTACAACTATTGCCAGAAACTTGACCACTTGAAGAATGTTTACTATACCTTGAGAAACTCAATGAGCAACATCGTGATGTGGCCTTGGTAATGAGGCTCACAAACAAAAAGTCAAGTGTCAGTATGATCGGTCCATTCGTCCTTAGATTTTCTCTGAAGGTGACCTTGTCCTAGTTTATGGCTAAGATAAAGACCCCCTAGGGGAAGGCAAGTTCAAACCCATGTGGTTCAGACCTTTCATCGTAAAAGAAGTACTACATAAGGGTGCTTATCGTCTGGTGGAATTTGAGGGAAATGTTTTGGCAGAGCCTAGAAATGGGCTCTACCTCAAGAAGTATTACTCATAGATGGGTCACCTTGGGTGAGGTTTTGTAACATATGGATAGTCTTTGTACTATTACTTTTAGTTTTGTCTTTTGGTTTTATGGATGTGTCATTTTTGATGTTATCTTTTTCACTGTGGTAGATGTCAAGTGAATCAAAGGTGTTTGTTGGGTTTGTGGACGATACTATCCAACATACTCGGAGGCTTGCTTCCACATCTTCAGTGATTTTCACACCTCAGGGCTAGTTGCTATCTTTAGGAGGTATATTTTTAGTTGAAACCACAAACAATGTCGCTGAATACATCGCAATTCTTGAGTTTCTTTGTGACACTTTTTCGCTTGTTATCTCTCACCTCTGGATCTATTTAGAGGATCAGCTGGTTGTGTCTAAGTTAAATGTAGTTTACCACATTCATGATCCTACTCTACACCGACG
>JASDQU010314362.1:0-11592 GCA_032191745.1 Picea mariana
TTCTTGGGCAATGCAACGATGAATAAAATTGTGGGTGCTACCACTATCAACAAAAATGATGACCTTTCGGTGCTTGATGTAACCGATTAACTTGAGGGGTTTGGGGGGGCAAAGAAGTCGGTGAGAGCATTGAGGGAAATGATTGGTTCCACTTCGGGAGGGTCGGAGGGAGGGTTTATGTCAGTGATTTCTGGTGACTCGGGCACAAGGGGAGTGTCAACATCCTCTTACGGAATATCCTCAAAGATGGCCATAAAAATCTTTTGTTCCTTACATTTGTGGCCTGGGAAATATTTGTCATCACAATTATAATAGAGGCCTTTGAGTTGGCGTTCATCCATTTCAGCCCTGGTCAATTTTTGGATCTTTAATGGGGCGGAGGGAGTAGTGGGGTTTACTGGTTTAGGGCGAGGGATAAAGGAAGGCTTACGGTTTTGAGAGCAAACAATTTGTTGTGCTTCTTTATCTTTTTTAGTAGCCTCCACCCAAGTCATAGGTCGATCCATGAGGACATGGGCCTGAATCTCCTCCTTGAGGCCACTGATAAAACACTCTCGAAAGAAAGCATCAGTCATGCCTTCTGTTCGAAAAGCCAGGTGCTCAAATGCAGTTATGAAGTCTTCTATTGTGCCTGATTGCTTCAATTTTGTCAAACGGCCCAAATGGTTGGTGTTAGTGTCAAAGCGTTCATAAAGCTCAGTCACAAATTGGGTCCAAGCAATATACCCTTGACGAGAAGTTTTTCTCCATTGCCACCATTGCCAGCGTTCTTTATCTAGATGGATAACACCATACCGGAGTTTGTCCAAGTCATTTGTAATGTTGTAGAGAGAGAAATATAGTTCCATTTGGGTGGTCCGAGCCATCAAATTTCGATACATCCACTCGCGGAAGGTGTATGTCTCGTTGAAAGTGATGGGGCTGAAAGGAATGGGAAGAAGTTTCACCTTTAGTCTTTGTATGTGCATCAGGAAAATAGTCATCGGTATGGATCTTGAGTTTGGTGCAGAGTGATGCAAAGATAGATTCAAGCTGGGTGGTCAGTTCGTGTTTGACTTCCGCCATTGCGGACTGCACGGCTGCATTTATGGATGCATTTATGGTGGTATTGATCGATGTATCATGGGAGGCAATAGTAGCACTGAGTTGTTTCACTTCTTGTTGGGTCTTGAGGAAACCATATTGCAAGGTGTTGAAGCGAGACTCCAGTTCTTGGCTACGGGTATGGGCCATGAGGATGGGTGAACTGAAAAGGGAATGGGAGGGGTCAGATATTTTTGTAGAAAAATGATATGGATGAATGTGATAAGGGAGAAGAGATGAATCTAATGGAATAGGTCTCAAATAATGGTGAAAAAATCTCCAAACTAGGGGTTATACTTTGGTCTGAAGAATGTTGCAGTGCTAAAATCCCCAAAATATTAACTAGAAAGAAATGTGTATTTTCTTGGCAACCCGAACACAGATGCGCGGCAATAGATCTCACCCTTTTAATTTGTTTATGTTTATGTTTATGTTACCCAAGGGTTAGGTATTAAAGGGTTCTACAGACAAGGGTTTGCCCTGTGCTATAGCTCTTTGATATACGTGCTGGGTCCAACAGTAGTACTCAGCCCAATATCTCAGGGCACTAACTAAGGAGGATAGACCATACCCTTAGCCATACTACCCGACTACCCAAGTACTAGAGAGTATCTTCCCGAGTGTTGTTCTCAATGACACTATAGAATTCCGGCAGCCGATAGCTTTATCTAAAGAGGGCTTCAGGAAATCTAAGTCGATCCGTACACAGGTGTTGTCTGATGCACTACCACTCGAAGGGGTACCAACAGGGGTTACAAGGGTGGCCAACAGATGTGCACTTCAAAACCACTTGTATTTCCTGCGTGTATGAATCCCTCAACCACGGGTTTATGCGTGTAACGATAGATCTCTGTGGCTTAAAGACGTTGGAATACGTCTCTACCCTAAAAAAAAAATACCCACAATTTCTTCCAAGGAAAGTGCTCTGATACCACTTGCAAGATACCAAATATATAAAATATGCAGAACAGAAATAAAATGCTAAAAATTGTATAATAACAGTAAAATATCCATCATAATCTTCACAATAACACATAAATGATATAAGAACAACAATAGAAATAGCACTTTGATTCAGAAAGCAATGTTCACTGACTTCTTTGAGGGGGCAACCTCCAATCGAGCTGCGCTCTGTTACAATAATCTCCAAGCTAGGGTTTTCATACCCTCGACCCTTATTTATACTAAATATGTCTATTAAGAGAAGTATCTAGAGGAACATCCTTCTAGAAACGGAAGCTTCTATTAGGTCCTCTTACATCCGCCTTATTCTATTTTATTGAAAGGCCTTCTTAATATTGACCTTTATTACATCCAAATACATTGATCTACCTGTGTGCGGGTTAGGACCTTAACATCCTTGGACGCACACACCGGAGCCTCACGTATATGGGATATCCAAAAGGCCTCCATGGAAGAAATAAAGGTGGTTTTTCCGGAGTTGAGATCTGATTGATTCCTCCATTTGGCTGCTTTCTCTCGTAAATCCAAAGATGCCCCCCTGATTTGAGGACAAGGTACAACTGTTGGTAATTCCTACCTATAGGTAGGTAGGGGTGAACTCGAAGGCATCTGGATATGATCAAATAACCTAGATCTGGGTTGGGATAGTGGCATATGCCATATACTCCTGCTGGGGGACATCGAATGCCCATCAGCTCTGAAAAGGTTCGCTCATGCGCATCCTACCTACCTACAGTTCCACTAGTTTGCGCAAATCTGAATGAGTCATCACGGACAAGCCACATGCAGGGAAACTTGCATGTGTGGTTCTGGCCACCTTCGGTATCTAATAACCATGCTTTTGCTCACCGCTGGCGCACCTCTCCTAACTATCGCCCATTTTTTCTGAAATCATTTTTTGAGGAAAGATGATTTTACATATTTTCGCCAAATCTTTCCATTATTAAGTACGGCTGGTACCATCCTGATGTGTTTCGATTATTTCGAACAAGAGAGGTTTAATGCTTTCAAATCCATCATATCAATTCTACCTCCTACTCGCAGTACACTCTTTATAATCCTGGCTCATGATTCAATTGCCATGTATTTATCTATTGAGCCTCAAAGTTCATGTTTTTACATGATCACAGCATCAAAAAGGAACTCTGAATTTCCCACGGAAGTCGGCTCGAAATATTCGATTTTAGGTGCATTTCCCCCTGAAATATCATTGTTCGGGTATGACCGGACAACTACCGATATATGTTATTCCCATCAACATTACGACTTATATTATGGGTATATTTTATTCCTATAAACATTACGACTTATATTAGATTATGGGTGGATATTGTATCAAATTATCATTTCCATCCATTATGGCAATATTAGCCAATATACTAATAGGGGGGGGGGACGAATCTATTTGATTCTATATAGATACATATGTATTGGTTTATATAGGTACATCTAGGTATATATGGGTGGGTATATCTACCAAAAGATTTCCTCTCCTCGCCAAACGTCCTTCAGCGATGGCGACGGGCGGCTATGTCTTGATCTATATCCCTCCTACGTGCACAAACAATATGAGGGACTCTATAGAGATTCCCCTTGGTCTAATCCCACGACAGAGAGTATCCCCGACGTAAAGTTTGGATTGGGGGGAGTAGAGCGAAATGGATCTCCTTCAAGGGGTATTCTGAAGGTGTAACCAAGGCAAGGCAATGGCAGGTGCAAAAAAAAGTGAGTTCCCGATACTGAAACCAGAGGAATGACCAGTTGGTTCACCAAACCCCAACCCAACATCACACAATATCCCTCCTAGTCCGACGAAGGGATCCAGTGCCCTTATCCCGACTCCTCCCAGAATAGCGTTATTAGAGCTGAGCCAGTAATGGCCGAAGTGATGAGTGGACACCCACCACTCTTGGTTAGAGAGGCCCTCTTCAAGACATTCAAGAAAGTTGCTCACAGGGGCTAGAGACACTCATATGGACTTCTACCACACACGCACTGGTAAACACCACCCACCTCGACCGGATCTACCGAATGGATCAGGCCTGGTCACATAAACCACCAGCTTCACCAACCAAATGGTCTTGGACAGAGACCTGTTGCTTACTACCCATGGAAACATCCGATCCCCAATTCGATAAACCTAACTACTTATGCGTTTTCAACATAATATATTGCTTGCGCTTGCTTGCCGGATGAGGGGGATTCATTCGCCCGTTGGCATTGGAAACAAACAAAGAGGTTGCGTGCATCAATCAACAAACAAGAGAAAGTTAAAATAATTTCTTTACAGGCAAATCGGCAGGATAGGCACGCAGGCAGATAGGATTAATGACAGGATAAATTACAATAATACTGATCACCTATCTATATAGATAGGGTAGTTTATCATCATTTTTGTTTTGTTTTTTTCGGTTTGTTATGGAGTGAAGCTGCTTTCCCGACATAGGAGGGTAAGGAAATATTCCAAAATCTTAGAGGAAGATTTGAAAGTCCTAGACACCATGGGAGACTAGTACATGGATAAAAAGGAACCCTACATCAGACTATATGGGGCAAGAAAAGCACCTCTGCCTCCCAAAGTATGTGGGGGCCAAGGTGAACCTCGAGGCCACAAGGTTGAGAATCTCCAACCTGGAGAGAGAGGTTAAGGACCTGAAAAGGAAGCGAGAGGTGAAGGCATGCAATTAGGTATTCATTGCAGTTCTCCAATCAGGTAAGTTCCCGACCATTACTGGATTGCTCTGAGATGGCTAAAAGGATTTGATAATGAAATCGCTAAATTCAATATCCCATAGCAATGTTTGTTCCGGAAAATAGCCGCAGCTTCTAGAATGTAATAGCAGGGTTCCATAAAACCAAACAGGCGTGGGAGGCAAAGGTTCGGGACCTAATCAACCAACAAGGTTGAAAGTTGGACCCGGAGAACAATTCTTTAATGAACGAAATAGGAAGTGGCGTGGAACTAACAACTTTCTCTTCTACGTAGAACACCCAAGACGTAGCAACCTGAACAACCAAATAGTTGCTGCTACGATCCATCCAACCTTTCGAACCAAGTTAAAACTTATTTCGGTGTGAAGTGAAATCGGGGCCCGAAACAAAAAAATGGGGCTCCAATTATTCTCCCTCTTCATCAAAAGTCCCTCCTCATCGAACAAAAAGAAACCTTTAATCAAAGAGTTTTGGAATGAGCTGCACTTTTTTGTGGAACGGTACCACTACTCATCCCAAGGGGGGGTTGTCTGGGCATATATCGCTGCTCCGGATGACCGTCACGCTATCGGATGGATTTCCCACCCCCGTTATATTGCTTCTAATCTTTATATTTAATTAAAAACGTGGTCTATTTGGTGGGATACCCCCATCCAGAGATCTCTTTGCATTGGTGTTGGCAGAAAGACCGCAACCATTCGGGCCGATGGAGATGGTCGGGAAAATTTTTGAATTCGTGAAAGAGGGCCGGATGGTATCGAGGAATCGGGGGAATTATTCAGATATATTTCACCACACCTATCCTGAGACGAAGCTCGGCCAAACATTTTGGTAAGATTCCCCTAAATCTGAATGGCTGGGTGGTCGTCACCCGAGGGTTTTGATAGATCGAATTTATCAGCATTGAACCTACCTCATCGAGTCTATTATCTACGTATTAACAACCCTATTTAGTAATTTTTCATTAATAAATTAATTTAAAAAGGTTCATTTTCATAGGCGCAAAAAGGGTGGGAATAGGATTCGGGTAAGCAACTATAGAAATGGAAAGTAGGATCAATGCGTATCATCTTCTATAGCCGGGTCTGGCCCTTCGTTGTGACTGCTGAGGAAAGGGAGTATAGTCCATGCGTGTAAGTCTGTGAATGCATCAATGAATGTGGAAGATCGTTCGGAGCAAAAAATGGGTCTGATGGGTAGGGCTCAATAGGACCTAGACCTTCGTAGACCTAGTAGTTCTTGGGTGTCTAATTCGATCTCGAACACACGGGTTCATCTATTTCCCTATTTCTGGATGTGCCACCAGATGATTTATCACATGCCTGCCTCCTATCCTCTCTCTAAATGTAATCTTGGCCGGGCTATCTCCAGGATAAGGCTATCTCTTATTCGGTGGATCAACTTGAAAAAAGTATATAACCTGCCCAACCTAGAGTCGATCATTACAAAGAATGGGAGGAAATAGAAAGCAAAATGTGATTGCTATGCAACAATAGTTGAATACATTATCCTTATATTACACAATAAACGTTTTCTCTTTTCCATCCCAATAGACAGAAATGCCCACTCCGAACCAATCGAATCTCTCTCTCAACCAGGTATGGGTAGGACCATCTAATTGTGCTTAGAACCGAGAGATAAAGCACTCAGTGTTTTCATCGCAATTAATGATTGTGAAATAGAAATGCCTACCTACCCGATGCTCCACGTTGGGCCTTACCAATTGGCATAGCGGTCGGTGATAAACTTGACTCCGGTGAACCAATCCGACTAATCGAGGAGGGATGATGGCATGTCAGCCACTAATATGCCATGGTTCTATAATTGGAATGTCCTTCCCCCCCATCCAATTTAGTCTATACGTTGTTTCCCCTACTTCACTTGGTATCATTAATATGACTACTTCCTAATACCTTGATATCCTATGAAGGATAATTGAGATAACTACTTATTAATATATTAATATCTTGTGATGAGAGAACCAAGTTCAGAGCAGAACGTTCTTCGTGAGCGTTTGGTATTCGTTCAGAGGATAATTTATAGACTTATTGTATTGCAGAGCATGCAGAGCTATATAGTCTACACCAACAAACCAACCGTATTTTTGGGAGAGGGTGAAATCCTGCTATTTGGTGGCTTCTTTTACTCGGTAAAAATATATGTTTCCTAGGAGTAGCTGGCATAAAGGAAAGGATTGATTAGTCTGAAATGAAATGAATGGGGGAATATCTTATAACCTTTTCATTCACTAGGATGAACTACCTTTCCCTATTCTTAGTGGCATTCTATTCGATTCTACATCTATTTCTATTAGAGACATCATAGTTTCTCCTTTCTCCATCCCAAACGGGTAGGCTCTCGACCGAGGAGGAGGGAAGTTTCACATGCCTCAATTGAGAAAGGAAGGTTCACTATTCACTCAGTTCAGAGTTGCAACTATGTAGTAAAGCCCTCGCCTACACGGATAAGGATTGTTGCTAGCTATCTCTCTCTTCCGTCCCCCACCAACTATCAACTATTGCCAACTTCAAAAAGAAATTCTGTAGGAGTTAGGTTACTTTGCCAAAGAATAAACGGAAGAAATCCTGCTTTCCGACAGCCTAGTCATTCAGAATAGGAACATCCACAATAGATCCAATGTGTTGGCCCTTATCAATTTGAAGTTTTCAATCAATTAAAGGTTGCGATTGGATAGAAATGGTCTCCCAGAGTGAGATGGTTGGCTCAGTCAGAATGATTTTACAACCCATCATAGCTAGCAAAGATAGCTAGCGTTCAGCTCTTCTCGATTGGGTTGGAGTAAAGAATACTGACTAGTCAAATAAAGATGGTTGGCCCGGCCCTTCTATCCCAAACCAACCCTGGCCCAACCAAACAGTGAGTGGTAGGTGAGGATAAAATGATCTGTATTAGAAAGAATCCCCATGTTTCCTGACTCAGGGTGGAAGGAAGAAATATGGTATAGTTATCTCATCTATGGCAACATTCCTCTTTTAGTGGATATGGTCAATTCTGATCCATAAGACTACTTGTTCCCGAAGGAGATGTAGAAATCCGAACTATAGGTAACCATAGGTTGGGAACTGGATTCATTCACCCGAATCTTTCTTTCTCACCCAGTTCATCCGCCCGACTGAATAGTAACACGAATTGTAATTAGCCGCCGACAGGGGACAGTTTTCTTGTTCCTTTGTTATTCCGAGACAAATTCATATGGTTAAGCTGAAATAAGGTAGCGAAGTTCTAAGGTGGATGGTAGGTGGATGGTAATGGGTGGAAATGGAACAACTCAACCAGCATATTTTTTTCCCTCCTGGTAGAAATGAAACATGTTTTATACCCACTAAGAAAAGGAACTATCTAAAGGAACTACCTAAATCAGTAAGACCTAGTAGATAGAGCTTCGAGGCACCCCATCAACCAGCGCAAGACTTGGTCGGGCAATCCAGCAAGCTACAATACGCAGTCGGTGCATGAAACAGAGGGAGGGTGGGATATAGATAAAGCGATGGTATCGGTGAATACAAGACGGGTTGGTGAGCTATAACCCAATCTGTTATTCATGATTTCAGGTTCGGGGAAAGACGTTCGCAGCGCAGAGAAAAGTGATCGGGAATCAAATTGAAGTCCAATGCCTACAATGGATTCTTCATTTCATGAATGCGAATCTACTAGAAGATCCCAGTGAACAAGTGTAGATTGATCTCAACCCAATGAAGATTGAAGTCCTGGTACTAGAGATAGCTTTCGCCCCGAGAATGACTATAATCCAAATAATCCGATTGATGTGAACGAATCATTGTTTCGCAGCTACGCCTAAATCATTGTTTCGTAGCTGCACCTAAGATAGATTTCTTATAGTTCCCGTTGTCGGTCCAACCAAGTTTGTAAGTAGTTCTCGTTCCCCCATGCAGAAATAAAGAGAAAGCAGGTTGGACTTTAATCATTTAATTCAGTCACTTCGTTCGGATCATCCTTGTCCTTGTAAATCACTGAGATTAGTCAATAATAGTTTTCATCCTCATATGGCCTAGGATTATAGCTTGCGGAATGCGGAATATAGTCATGGTCCTTTAGTGGTAAGAGGACCTAGTGGTCCCTTCTATGGTCCCAATAGTCCCTACATCTTGGATTAACAAATTATCCTATATATGGATTATCGATCGACCAGCGGGTAACTACTTTTCTAGGGCTGCCTTCTCCATCTCGATCAGTTCTTAGGGGTTGGAAATGGGCCACTTCAGGCCTTCATAAGTTGAATGTGTTAGCCCCCACAACCCCCCCTTTCAAGCTAACATAGATAAATATATCTCTGCTTACCCTTCATCGCATCCCTCCCGGGTCTTGTTTAAACCCACCACGAGAGCGAAAGACATGACTTGCGAGATAATGATCGCTTAAAGAAATCCTCTTGGGGTTGTCCTCTATTTTAGTAAACCAATCGAATGAATCAGTCCCACCTATGCAAATTGAAGTCTGTTTTGGAAGAAGCATCCTTGCTTTCGAAAATAACCGTGGAGACCGGAAACCCCCACCAATTTACCACAGCTAGGAATCTTCCAAAACTAGGAAACTTGCTTGAACCAATCAATCGGGGCTAGTTATTGAGAGATAGATACGTTTCTGGGGCCCAAACACAAAAGGTAATGGTCAAGACGAACCAATTCATTCAATTGCGGATCATAAATCTTTGTCTAGCTATCAATTGCTACAAATTTTTACGCAATACGTGCTTCGTAATGAATGCCCGCAAAAGGAGGTGGGTGGGAGTATCTCAATTGGCTAGTGTCGGTAAGCATAGCAGTGTTGATAAGCTGGGGATTGGTTCTCGTAGACTCTTTATTCGCTTCTGAGGTCACATTTCTATCATAAAAATGAAATGAAAATGGATCTGAAGGTTTGTGTTCGAAGAGTTGCTTGTCCCCTGCATCCATCTCTGCATCGACACATGGCTCTACCATTGGAACCTCATAGAATCCCCAATAATCTTTCGGAAATTCGTATCGTCGTATATTGATTAATAAAAACAAGTTTAGTTTCGAGGAAAAGCCTAAACTTGAGAAAAGACCGACCTTGTGGGGAACATAGGAATGTTTGGATAGAAGACCAAAGCTTGTGATTACCAATGGGGCTATCGATGCTTGTTCACCCAAGAAATATATACCCACCTAGACTATTCTAATACCTAATGTATGATGGCAAACTGAACCAATAGTGAAGGGCCGGGTAAGGCGGGGTCCCACTTATAACTATGTCCACATTAGTGGTCAATGAAGGTCTACATGCGCCTGAATGAGTTCTATTTATATCTACCCAGCTACAAAACTCTTTTCTCTCCGGGTGGGACCACGTTGCTCCTCGCTTTGTCCAGAACAATTTTTTTTCTCAATTAGGCCCTTCTTTATCAACTCACTCTCAACGAAGCACCTCTATTTGGTTCGAGGAATGAGGCCTAGCCATACTATTTCTAGTTCGGTTATCATACAGATGTAGTACACCCGGTTGGATGTGCCTCCCTTTACTTAGGGATTTCAGTTTTAGCCGCACTCTCTCTATAATTAGGTTGTGAAATAGCTAGATGTTAGGTCCAGGGATAGCTATATTTTCTATAGTGACTGTACTCTATTGACAAATAGGGGTGTCGTGGTAGAAAGAAGAGCCCACTTGTGGGAGAAAGAAACAACGAGCATGCTATGAAGCCTGGGAGCGAGCTAAAGAAGTGGGTGGGAACTTATTCCACGAAAGGAGGAGCAGAGATGATCACAGGGGAGTTCCAGATAGACCATTATGGGTGGGATTTATGTCAATCCTTCCCTCTCTTGGGTATGGAAACATTCAACCTTGGGTTAGGTATGGGCCTTGTATTAGCAGCAACTCTAATTCATTGGTATACCTTTTCGTAAAAAATTTAGCTAGCTCTCTCTCCTATCACTATAGGATCTATCAACAAAGTGGTCATTTCATATCGTAGAGGTTGTCATTCCCTTTTTCGAGTTGAAAACATTTATGTACTTTCAACAGTGCCCAGTGAGTACAGACTAGCTCACTCTTATAAAGTATAAAGCCCCTCTTGGACAAATCTTTCTCAACAAAAAGTTCTCCAGGACCTTTCTACCAGAACCCTTCCAAGCATCCCCGCAGGGACCCTACGGGCCAGAATTCTTCCCAGTCTAATTCCTTCCTTAGGTGACTAAGTTTGAAAAAGAAGGAGAGAAATAACTAAACTAAGGTCAGTCTCTCTTACTTTGTTACAGTAAAGCAAAGGTGTTCTCCTTATCTACGATTTATTAGGTCATATCGGGACCCTTATTCATCATTTTACCCTTCGTTAAGTAAAAGGCATTGGGTTTTCGTTTGTTGACGTCACTCGATTTGATTTCAGATTTATTAATGGGGCCCTTTCAATGGAGGGAGATTGAGACCTACCTATTCATTAGCTAAGGGTTTATAAGGAGATGGAGGACGGGCCAAGGC
The DNA here is from genome assembly GCA_032191745.1 of Picea mariana. Classification (NCBI taxonomy): domain Eukaryota; kingdom Viridiplantae; phylum Streptophyta; class Pinopsida; order Pinales; family Pinaceae; genus Picea; species Picea mariana. Next base: position 11,233 of record JASDQU010314362.1, read on the forward strand.
CAAGGCTCCTATAAGTACTGCATAGCAAGCAGGGTTAGTTGAGAGGGATCATATCAAAGTCTGGAGTTGTGTGGGGATGGCTTCTCTCTCTAGTTACCGAAAGAAAGAGAAGTTGCTCGGGGAGGAGGGAGTGAAAGAAAGGGAAAATAAGGGGCATCCTTACTTCGGTTTAGAAGGGTTTATAAGGACCACTTATTGCTTGCCTGGGGCTTGGTTGACCTTTACTTGAAGGACCCTCTTTCTCTTCTTTTTATCTGGCCGACGCTCTACCTTTCCCTTCTAAAGAAGGGCAGGATACTACTTTATTCTCGCCTATCTTATTCCCTTTATGGTCATGATCTTTCGTATGGCCGGTATCCA
>JASDQU010314363.1:0-13441 GCA_032191745.1 Picea mariana
TATCTTGATCAAGAGCAAACTAGAAAAGATTGAATACAACTAAAGATAATACATCTTGAATTAGAAATAGTTCATAAATTCAAATGATAAGCGATTGCAATAATTTTATAAAAAACACTAACAATTAATTGTACTTTGATTTTAATAACATTATAACTGCATTCAATTGAGAAATTGTGATAACCCAAGCATATAGGAAAATTGCAGAAATAATCTATACAATAAAACTCGTAACACTCAAATTAAGGATAAATGAATTAACAAAAGTCTCAAATACTTTCACCATAAACCCAGGTTCCCAGAATGTCTCTTGCTCTCTATTAATCCCTAATTAATAGAACCATCTTTCTTTACAAAGGGAAAAAGTCCTTATCTCATTACAACCATCTCTTTTTATAGAACATAAGGAGAGGGTTTTCATATTCAGTAACTGTTATCATGTCAGATGTCAGATACATTTCTTCATTTTTCATTCCCAATCGAGACTTTATAATGATTACAAAAATAATCAAAATGAAGAAAAGTTGTTATAAACAATCAATTAGTTTTTGACAATTGCATTTTGTCCCTGAAGTCTTTCCACAATTTTAAGTCTCCCAATATGGTCTCTATTCTATTCAACTATATCTTCTTAAGATTTACTTCACCATAATAGATAGGGTCTACCACTTCTTTCTTTAGGTCTTCTTATGTCTGATATATTAAGTGTTTGGTTGATAAGATTAGTTGATTTGACTTTATTATTCTTATTTCTTGTACTTCTCTATCAACCTCCTCTATGGATTCGATGTCCTTCATACTGAGGTTCCTTCTATTCTCCAGATCCTCTATTATCATATGATTTGACCCTTCTTTTTCTAAATCTTTCAGGGTTTCCATCCTAAATTGTTTTAGCAGGTCATCTGATGTCGTGCACAATATTTTGCAAGCTTGTTCAACTGTTTCTTGAGTGTTTTTTATATTATTGAGGATAGATTTCCTATTGTTGAGGAGTACCTGGTATTTGACCCTCTTCTTGGATGTATATAATAGTATGATGTTATGTGGGTTATCACAAAAATCTTTCTATTTGGAAATATAGTCAGAGGAACTCTGTACCTTCTGGTACATTTCTTTCACATTGTTCATTTGCATACCTAGCTTGAGGTGATCTGACCTGTTCTTTTGAATTTTGTGTAATAAATAAAATAATTTATTATTCACATTCCTGAGTTCTTCATTGGATCTGGTGGATTCTTATTTAATTATATCCAAGACAAAATTTCCTTACTTTGTCCTAAAGTATTTTCCAGGAAATCATTTTCTTGTTGCAATTTCTGAATTTGGCCTTCAATGTTCTCATTATATCTACTTATCTCCAATTGTTTCCCTTGGCGCCGTATGCCTTCTTGAGAATGTGTGGATTTAATCTAATATATTTCTTGTTTATGCAAATTTTGGTTCAATCTAACCTTCTTCTCAAATTTTACACTCAATTCTCTTTCTTGAAGTTGAAATTGGCTCTGCAATTCTTCTTTGTGCAAGCATCCTGCTATCATGGTCTTTGTCCTACGCTCACTGGACACATTATCTTTGATGGTATTCATGGAAACATATAGCTCATATACCCTTTCTTTTGACATGTCCAATCCTTCTGCTACTTCATATACTGACATCACATTTCAACGGTGAAATCATTAAGGGCTTATGTTGCTTGTATTACATTTTGTTTAGGATCTAGCTCTACTTTCCACTTAATGTTTCTTTTAGACGAGTCTTGTCTTGTGCCCGATCCTTATCATTTTCTCTTTGTTGTTATTTACCATTGGTTTCAGTCTTATGGTTGTAATAGTAATTACCTACAAATACAACAACACATTCTATTCCAAGTCTTGGAGATGTGAATGAAACATTACCTCGAAGTGTTGCTAAAGGAGTACATTCTCTTAATGAAATTGTGACCATGTTTGTGATAGGATCTATCACTAAAGAATGTACAAATTATTCAGGTTCCTTTTCCTACAACTTGGATGTGTTTCTTTTCTTCTTTTCCTCTTGAGTAACTAATGAGGATTTTTCTTCATTGGCCTTCCTCTTTATCTCAAGCTCTTTATCTCCTTGAGATTTGGCCTTTGTTTCTATGTTCTCTGTATTTTTACATTTTTCTTCTTTGAAAATTTTCCTCTATCTTTTCCTTTTTTCCATTTGTCCTATTTATTTTCATCTTCTACCTTTTTCCTCTTCCGATACTTCTCTTCATCTTCATCATATTTTCTTAACCTCTTTGCATAATTTTGCTTCTTATCCATTTTTTTGGCTTCCTGTTCCTCCTTATCCTACTAAAATAGTGTTTTAATTGTTCTTGTACCTGAAACCTAAAATATTTCTAGTAAGTTGTTTATTAACTGTGATTAAATGTACATAAATAAATGACAAATTTGTAATGGGGGACAAGATAGTTATGAATGTATTAAATTTAACCTGTCCAAAGACAACATATTTAGGCACCATATTTTATTTTCAAATGTGCCACAAATGTTTTCCATTGGATGGATGGATGGATGGATGCTTGAATGTTGACCATTGATCATAAGGTATTATTGGGAAACATGTAGGACAAAAACATAGTATGGACACCAGATCGACATAACAACAAGATATTTTGTCTTATGATGGGTTTGAAGTCTAGATTGGTTGGTAGTGAGGAGAAATGTTCCCTGTGTGCGATACATCACCTTTGTTTTAATTTTTTTTTACCAAATCTATGTTGAGAAAGGTTAATCGAACCTGGGACCAACAAAGAGTTTAGTTTGCATGAAATTGTTAGGTGGTTAGTTGTCTTATGGTCACTATGACTAGATCATGATGTGTATCCTATTGTGGTAGCATGAACCGATAGATATCCAAAATTGTGGATCATTGATCTTTGATTTTGTTCCTCCAATTGATGATTAGGTGGGATGTGGGAAATCATATATTTTCAAAGTTTACAGAATGCAGGGGAGAGTACCAATATGAAATGTCCACTTTTGAGCTAGCATGTGTCATGTTGAGTGACAGATCAACACATTTGCATGTGTTTCCAAGTGGGAAATGTTGGTAATGCCAATTTACACAGGTTTCCTCCCATACTGGGTCAGGTGTTGTTAGGATATGAAAAATATGGAAGGGTCGATCGTTCGATGGCCAATGTCTCAATGTCTAGAGATTTTGAGATGACATCACCAAACCAATGGAAAGTGTAAACGTGAGAGAATCAAAATGGTTTAGGTGATAATTTTGTGCTGATATGCTGACCATTGTTGAAATATTGGTTGTTGTCATTGATGTCAACCCTAGTCATGGGTTTTGGACTGCAAGATTGATAAAGGTATTTGGACATGAAGGACAATGCACATGCATATACAACACCNCACATGGATCCTCATGGTTGAGGAGAAATGAATTTTTGAAGATGACAAAGTGAATTGAAGAAGGAAGTACATGTATGCCCTGAAGATAATTAAAGAAAAAAATTACAAAATAAGAAAGTGTCAGGTCGGCCCTAATGTTAAAAAGAAGTGACATAAATGGAATAAATAAACATCATTATACATTCATTTGATACAAGTCAAATTTCATAGGAAATAAGAAGTAAAAGAAGGTTGGATTTCAACGGAGGATGAAGTCTTTTGGTGATGTGTTCTAAGGTATGTTATTTTCATGTCATCTTACCATTTTTGCTATAACATTTTTTCTAGAATGATTCAGATGGTGAAATCTCTATGGTATTGAGAAGACATATCAGGGTACCTCTGGTAAAAATTTCAGCTCTTGATTTTCTATAATTATGGAGATACACTCTGTGGAAGATAGGGTTTGTGACCAGTCTTGAAGCTAGTCAATAAACACGTGTTCCGGGTAAAACAATCATAAATTCTTCATACAAAATCCAAATGAAGTGGGACCAATTCCATTGGAAAGAGTACATACTTTTGTTTCTTGTGTGCAAGTTTTAGAATTGGATGTTAAATATTGAGCGCAGGGCATGCTGTACAAGTTGGGTCTTCTGAATAGACAAAAATTGAATAAGGTCTACCATTCTTTCTATAACCTCTTTTTGGGGAGGATTCAAGGAGTAAAAATTGGAGGAGTTTCAGAGAATACATTGAGTAATATTATATACAGGATTAGATTACTCCAAGAATTGAAGAATTGCAGAAATTGAAGAAGTCTCAGGAAGCATTATCAGATTCTATGTGATGATTTGTTGATGGTGATGATTTAATGTAAAGTTTTATTATCTCTCATATATTCTTCAGTGGAAGGAAGGGGCAAGGATGGAGAGTTCAAATCTCTATTGATATTGGAGGATTGTATCTTCCTCTTGGAGGTTTATCCCTCCCTCTACATTTGGAAGTTGTAGCTACCTTTGGAAGTCACTACTTCCCTTGAACAAAAACTATTGATTATTTCTTATATATTGTGCATGGTGTATTGTGGTGTATTGGTGTAAATCTTATACTATTGTTCATTTCTCATTGGATATAATTTAATGTTTTAAGTATAAGTTGAAAAAGGTTTTTAAATTGTACTTGAGACTGATTCACCCCCCTCTCAGTATCAACAACCATGTCAATGCATTTTAGGTGTCCACATGTGAATACCTGATTGTGCCACATGTTATGTTGATTTGTCAGTTTAAAGGGGTGATTCATGACATAGAATCACTACCACATGTTGGTAAAGTAGCAACCAATGATAGGTCCCCCATATATATGTGTGTGTGTGTGTGTGTGGCACTTATTCTAATATGTAATGCACTTAGTCTAATATATAATGGTATCCTAGGATTACCAAATTAATTGTTAAAATTTAGATAAATAGTAAATGAATAATAAACAATAAAAAAATAATTAAAACCTTGTAAAGGATACTTACAGGTAAGCAATTTTTTATACTTAGGAAAGGTTAATTGTTAGGTTTAACATATGGAAATTATAATTTTAAAAATCCTTAAATGAAATTTACATGTTAACAGATAAAATATCAACGTGAAGGTGTGCAATTACCTAGTTGGAAGAATTAGTATTACAATGGTATTACATCAATTATTATTATTATTATTATTATCATTATTATTATTATCATTATAATCATTATCATCATCATCATCATTATTATTATTATATTGTAATGGAATAGATTTTTAATGTGAAATGAAATAAAGGTACTTAGATTTTTTTTAATTTTATAAAGTTACTTAGTGCCCTAGTATCCCAATGGTTCGGTGCCACACATCCATGGAACATAGTTATAGTGAGTTAAATTGGTACTCGGTGCCCGATAACCAAACTTCTATATCTCTAGGATATTGGATCGGACATTGGAGAGTATAGACTAAGTTTAAGTGAGTTGTCGGGAGTCGATGGTACCAACATCTCGATACTCTACTGTAAGAGTTGATCATCCATGCAAAGCATGATATCAATGATTGTGATCTATTTCACATCAATAAACTATTATTAGGTTGACAAAGGAGACCCCCATCAATATGAGCACATGGGTTTAAAGGGAGGACACGAGTCAGCTTGTTTATTTATTTATTGTACTCATGTCAGGGTTCAAGTGTTGCTAAGTTTTACGGTATCCATGTATCTCAGTGGATTAATTAATATATGTTTATTAATTGGGCTGGTTGTCATTGATATCAACCCTTTAAGAAAGTCTGGTAGCAAATTATGGTAGCATGAAGGTTTGGGTAATGTACTCAAGTTTGTTTTATAGATAATGGTATGAGTTTCGATATATTTGCAGGAAAGATAATTTTATATGGATAGTACATGTCATGCAATTTCTAGTGGTATGTGGAACATCACATAGCTCCTCACGGTTAGAGAGTTATGGGCATGTGAAGTTGGAGAACCCTCATCGATCATCTAGAATCCCCAGAAGGTCAAAGTAATCAAAGTGGTTGCAAAGAAGAAATTATTTAAATAATAATGTGAAGTGATGAGTGTATTATAAGTCAAAGTGGATACAAAAGAAATTGTTTAAATAATAAATTTAATGAAGAAATTACTACGTGGACAAGTGGTTAGAAGTGGGTTAGCCCTAAAATAAGGAAAGTGGGTTAAGATGGTTAGAAGGTAATTTAATTAATAAAGTGAAGTGATGAGTGTACTATAAGTCAAGGTGGATACAAAATAAATTATTTAAATAATAAATTTAATGGAGAAATTACCAAGTAGACAAGTGGTTAGAAGTGGGTTATCCCTAAAATAAGAAAAGTGGGTTAAGATGGTTAAAAGGTAGCCTCTTGAGGAAGCGATATGAAAGTATAAATAAGAGGCAAGGGTCTCTCATTTTTAATCACACTTGAGCATATTGAATATATACAAGTGATTGAGGTAACCAAATAATATCTAAGTTGAATTTTAGAGGGAAGATGAAGTAAAGAAGGCCAAAATTCAAGGGAGAATAAATTCTTTTGATGATGCTTTCTAAGGTATGTTATTTACAGGTCATCTCACCATTTTCACAATAAATTTTCTTATAGAATAACTCATACTGTGAAATTATGAGGTCGTTGAGAAGACATATCCAAGTAGCTATGATAAATATTTCATCTTGTGGGTCTTTTGTTTTTTGGAGTTACACTCCATGGAAAATAGGGTTTGTGGCTAGTCCTGAAACTAGTCTAAAACATGTGTTTCAGGTTAAAACATCATAAATTATTCACAACGTATCCAAATTAAGTAGACCAAATGTATTGGTTAGAGTACAGTCTATAGTATTCTATGTAAAATTTTCAGATCCATACAACAACTATTTCGCGTGGAACAGGCTCTACAAGTTCACTCTCTAGAATAAACCAAAATTCAATAAGGTATGCAATTTTTTCTATAACTCCTTTTTTGAGAGGCTCCAAGTAGTGAAACCTATATGAATTACATAAAAGACAATGAAGAACATCATGTAGTATTTTTAGGTCTTTATTCATTACAGGTACATAGTTATTATTATTGCAAGTTAGGGTTGTTGACTAATCCAAAATTAGTCATGTGAGACTAAAGTAAAGTTTGATGAATATGCTAGTCTCTTGTTCTTAAATTTAAGGAAGGTTTGCAGGTATGTGATCATATACACCAGGTCTATTATAGATTTACAAATCAGATTTGGATGATGAAATTGATGAGGGCTTCTGGCTGAGGTACATGTTGGGTACATGGTTGAGACAAGTAGTTGATGAGTTGGCACATACATGAGGTGTATAGTTGATGATGTTGGTACATATTGATGAGTCATAGTTTATGTGTATTTGAGGCATCATTCGTACATATTTGGTGCATGGTTGATGCACTCATTGATAGTACAAGTTGGTGCATGGTGTATGCACTTGTTTATGGTACATGTTGATTACAGGTTGTTTGGACAAGTTATTGTGACGGGTTATTTGTACATGATTGATGCATGGTTGATGCATTTGTTTATGGTACATCTTGAGGTACAGGTTGATGTATGGTACATGTTGCAACAGGTTACTGGTACAGGTTGTTACATAGTGATTACAGGTTGATTGGTACAATTTTACAACAATATATCTCACAGTGATGGTGTGATAGTGGTTCCATCATTCTACCTTTATGTCAGGGTAGTTGGACGGGGAAAGGATAGGTGGTTCTATACACCTTTCTGTTGTAGCCAGAGAACATAGGGGGTTGTAGCCTCCTTCTGGTTGTAGCCATAGAATTTGGGAGTTGGATCTTCCCTCATGTTGTAGCCTGAGAAAATAGGGGGTTGGAGCCTCCTTCCAATTGCAGCTGGAAAAAAAAGGAAGTTGGTGCTTCCAATGAATGTAATTCTTAAAGACATATAAGAAAAAGAATTTTGTGTTTTTCTCTCGCTTTGGGTTTCCACGTAAAAACATTGGTGTATTGTGTATGTGTATGATTCCTCATTTGTTCATTGTTTATTTACTATGAAATTATTGGATGACAATGCTACATTGATATAACACTTTCATTATATGGTTAAAAATGATTAAATTGCTCTATTATCGAGTCACCCCCCCTCTCAATAATCCAACAACTGGTATCAGAGCAAGGTTCCTTTAAGAAACAATTTAACCATTGGAAGAAGATCAAGGATTATTCTAAGAATGAAGTACCATTGTTCAAAGGTCAAAATGGTTTAAAGTATGAGATGTGGAGTGGAAGGACAAAAGTGTTTTTATAGGCACAGGGGTATTATATTTGTCTCTCAGTCATTACATGATACAATTGCTCAAAAAGGGAAAAGATTGCAAACAAGAAGGAATTGAAGAAGAATAAAAAATAGAAATGGATTTGATCTCGTAAGGATTACCTAATCTGGGAAGAGAAAAGGTTGGTAAATGTTCATCAACTAAAGAAATTTGGGATAAGTTACATGATATATATTCTTCACCCATCACAGATTCATAGAATGCCAAAGAAGATGCAGGTACATATCAAAAAGAAATATGTTCACCATGTCAAACAGATTCAGAATATGAAGAGTACATAATCACCAGAGGTATGTTGTTTTTCTTTAATTGTGAAAAACACAGACATCTTGAAATAGAATGCCATGAAGGAAATGAGGAAAAAAAACTAATTGAAAAGGAAGACAATTATGAAGCATAATTGATTAGTGATTTACATGAACTAAGAGAAGAAAACAAGTCACTAAAGAAGGAATTGATTAAACAAAAGGAAAGTGTTCAAATTTTTGAAGAATCCAAACAGGTCATTGAGAACTTAAGAACTTAGCTAGAAGAAGCTAGAAAGATCAAAGAAAATGTTGAATATCAAAATTAGTATTTGGAAGCCAACATAGAAGAACATAAGGAAGAAGCAGAAATGGGAGAGAAGATATTGACAGATCATCTTAAGGAAATAATTAATGATCTAAACCAACTTGAGGCAGAGTTTGGTCAAGAAGAGAAAGGACTTGCAGAAGAAATAATCACATTAAAAATTCATCTTGAAGAAGCGAAAAGAATAGAGGAAGTCATGAACTCTCAAATAATGAAGAAAGAAGAAGAGGTTGAGAAGCTTGAAGAAGAAGATGTCACATTTAGAAGTAAAATCGTCAATCTCAACAAGAACATTGAAGAGACAGAAACATCCACATCAGTTAAGAGAATGAACATAAGCACTCTAGGTTGCTAGAAAAGAAGAATGAAGAAAATAAAACAAGTTATGCAGAAGCAGTCAAAGGAAGAAATCATGGTCAACCAGAATATAAGAAAACTATTGAAGATACATCTTCAAAAAGACCATCCATGTTCAAGCCACAAAGAAGCTTCAATCATGATAATGATCAATCAAGGCATAAATTCATAAGGACTACACCACAAAGAATATCATTCACTTCCAGGTATGCAAATTTCTTTTATGGTCGTTGTTTTTATTGTACTAATTTTGGACATAAGGTTGCAGATTGCAGGGATTATAAAATAAATGTTCAAGAAAGAAGTGTGTATGTGGCCCCACGTAACATTGAATGTTACAAATGTCATAACTATGGACACATAGCTAGTGATTGTAGAAACATGATCAATACTTCCATGAAAGAGAACATTGATATCAGATATAAGAAAGTATGGATAAGAAAACAAAAAGAACAGGTGAAGAAATACCAGGTCCCAGAGATAACAATATTGGCAATGAAACGATATGAAGAAAATTCTACTGAAAAAGACACTAGATACAAAAAGGTTTGGAAAATAACTGAAAGAAAAGAAGGATAGGTAAATAAGGAATAGGTTCAAGAGATTGTACTTTCAGGAATTATAGTGAAAGATGAATCCACAAACATAAAGAAAGAATTCAGAGCTCATAGAGATGATGAATCTACCAATGAATATGATGATGAATACACATCAGAGCATGAATTGTTTTGAGCCATCCGACTTAGAGACTCCTAGGTAATATGAATCTTAGATAGGGGAAGTCTATGCGATAGCTGTGACAGAACAAAGAACCATCCTTCGAGCAACTTATAGAGTTTGAGTAGACAGATCCAAAGTAGTCAGTTAATAGAAGTACAGTTTGATAAATTAATCAGTTGTAGTAGTGAAGACCTCATGATATTATAGTGATAAATGGGTCAGCATTATGGACAATTGTGTAGTAGATTCCTAGACAGTATGGAAAAAGATGGATTCATAAGAACACTTAGTAGGTTTGGACATATATATGATAGTGGACGAGAGCATTGATTCATATATTGGCTTAGAGAGTGGTTTAGAAAAGGAAGTGTAGACAACAACCTCTACATCAAGGTAACTCAAGATGGTATTTTATTAATTGAAGTTTATGTTGATGATATTATTTTTGGAAGTACTAATGACAAGTTAGGACAAAAGGTTGCAAAGGATATGCATAATGAATTTGAAATTTCAATGCTAGGAGAACTATCCTTCTTTCTGGGTCTTCAAATACGTCAAATAAACTGAGAAATTTTTATTTCTCAAACTAAGTATATTAGAGAAATGCTAAAGATGTTTGGAATGGAAGATTGAAAACCAGTTACCACTCCTATGCAAACCAGTTGCAAGTTGAGAAAAGATGATGATTCAAATTCTACAAACCAGAGGAAATACAGGTCAATGATTGGTAGCTTACTATATGTGACAACATCTAGACCATATGTAATGTAGGCAGTTTTACAGGTGGCATGATTTCAAGCATCACCAAAGGAATCGCATGTCTTAGTAGTAAAGAGGATTTTTAGATATCTCAAAGGACCATAAGAGTTTGGATTATGGTATCCAAAAGGAAAGGATCTATCACTTATTTCCTACACAGATGCAGATTGGGATGATTGCGTTGATGACTGATGGAGCACCAATGGAGAAACGTTCTACTTGGGTGAGTGTTTAATATCTTGGCTAAGAAAGAAACAATCATCAGTATCTTTATCTACAGCCGAAGCAGAGTATATTGCAGCAGCAAGATGTTGTACTCATGTTCTATGGATGAAACAAACTTTGATAGATATACAGGTTGAGGATTATGAGCCCATTCCAATCTATTGTGATAATACAAGCATCGTCAATATCTTAAAGAACCAGGTGATGCACTCCAAGAAGAAACACATTCCAATAAAGTATCACTTTCTACGGGAACATGTTGCAGAGAAGAACATCAAAGTTGAGTATGTGGGCACAAAAGAACAAGTGGCAGACATCTTTACAAAACCGTTTCCAAAGGAATCCTTTGAGTATCTTTTCCAGAGACTTGGAGTAATTTCTACTCCAAAATGAATGTTATTGAATGCTTATCTTATATGTCTTATATTTACACAAGGAAGCACCATAAAGAGGATAGTTCAAGTTGGTAGATCATTTTTAGGAAGAGTCCAGTCAGGGGGAGTAGCCCCGGATGGAAAAATACATTTTCCATTGATGACAAAGGGGGAGAGATTTATCATATGCAAAGGTAAATGCATGGAGAAATAGCATAGAGACAGGGTTCTAGGGGGAGCGATGGTCACACGAGGAGCATGAGTGATATGAATTTAGTATTGCATCAGAGTGTTTCCATGAATTCCAAAGGGGGATATTGTTAATTAATTGGGTTGATTTTAATTGATGTCAACCCTTGAAGAAAGTCCGATAGAAAATTCTGGTAGAACAAAGGTTTGGGTAATGGACCCAAGTTTTTTTTATGGATAATGGTATGAGTTTTGATATATTTGCAGGAAAGCCTATTCTATATGGATATCACATGGCATACCATTTCTAGTGATATGTGCAACGTCACATAAATCCTCAAGGTTAGAGAGTTATGTCCATGTGAAGTTGGAGAATCCTCATGAGTCATATAGAAGCCCCAAAAGGTCAAAGTAGTCAAAGTGGTTGCAAAGAAGAAATTATTTAAATAATAAAGTGAAGTGATGTGTGTACTATAATTCAAAGTGGATACAAAAGAAATTATTTAAATAATAAAGTTAATGGAGAAATTACTCTGTGGACAAGTGGTTAGAAGTGGGTTAGCCCTAAAATAAGGAAGGTGGGTTAACATGGTTAGTAGGTAATTTAAATAATAAAGTGAAGTGATGAGTGTATTATAAGTCAAAGTGGATACAAAAAAATTTATTTAAATAATAAATTTAATGGAGAAATTACTAAGTGGACAAGTGGTTAGAAGTGGGTTAGCCCTAAAATAAGGAAAGTGGGTTAAGACGGCTAGAAGGTAACCCCTTGAGGAAGCTACATGAAAGTATAAATAAGAGGCAAGGGTCTCTCATTTTTAATCACACTTGAGCATATTGAATATCTACAAGTGATTAAGTTAATTGAAGGATATCTACGCCAAATTTCATAGGGAAGATGAAGTAACTAAGGCAGAAATTCAAGGGTGGATAAATTCTTTTGATGATGCATTCTAAGGTATGTTATTTACAGGTCATGTCACCATTTTCGCAATAACTTTTTTTATAGAATGATTTAGACAGTGAAATTGGGAGGTCATTGAGGAAATATATCCAAGACGTTGTGATAACAATTTCATCTTGTGGGTAATTCTATTTTTGGAGTTACACTCCATGGAAAATAGGGTTTGTGGCTAGTCGTGGAATTAGTATAAAAAAGGTGTTTCGAGTAAAAATGACATAATTTCTTCATAACCAATCCAAATTCAGTAAGATCAAATGTATTGGTTAGATTACAATCTGTAGTATTATTTGTACAATTTTCAGATCCATACAACAAATATTATGTGTGTGACACGCTCTACAAGTTCAATCTCTAGAATAAGAGAGAATTAAATAAGCTATGCCATTTTTTTCTATAACTCCTTTTCTAAGAGGATCCAAGTAGTGAAACATAGAGGAATTGCATAAAAGAACCTAAAGAACATTGTATACTATTTTCAGATCTTTATTCATTACGGGTACATAGTTATGATTATTACAAGTTAGGGTTGTTGACTAATCCAAAATTAGTCACGTGAGACTAAAATAAAGTTTGATGAAAATGCTAGTCTCTTGTTGTTAAAGTTAATGAAGGTTTGAAGGTATGTGATTGTATACAACAAGTCTATTATAGATTTACAAATCTGATTTGGATGATGAAATTGATGAGGGCTTTTGGTTGAGGTACATGTTGTGTACATGGTTGAGACAAGTAGTTGATGAGTTGGTACATGATGTTAGTACATCTTGATGAGTCAAAGTTTATGTGTATTTGATTCATTATTGGTATAGATTTGATGCATGGTTGATGCACTTGTTTATGGTATAAGTTGAGGTACAGGTTGGTGCATGGTTGATGCACTTGTTTATGTTATAGGTTGATTACATGTTGATTGGACAGGTTACTGTGACACGTTATTTGTATAGGTTTGATGCCTGGTCGATGCATTTGTTTATGGTACAGGTTGATGTTGGTCACTATAATTGCTTAATTAATTTCAAACAACCAAGTGAAACATAAATTATCAACCCAGGGAAG
>JASDQU010314366.1:0-13544 GCA_032191745.1 Picea mariana
CTCAAGGGCCATGCTCAAGTCAATCTGCTCTCGTACTCGATGTCTAGGACCATGTGGGCCTCGAGACATGATCTTCTAGTTATCCCTAGATATCGGGGATAACAGTATCTTTTACTTTAAATTTACTAAGATTATGAAATTGCTAGTGTGAAACCCTAGGAGAATAAGTACATGTTATTGTCCTTCTCTCAATAGCTATCCACCTACTTGATTTTGCTAGAAGACACCTCCAATGAAGCAAATGCTAGAGCCCTACCTCTATAGCACTCTAACACCATTGCTTCATTAAGCTTTTACTTATCTCAAGCTTGAGCTAAAGAAAAAGGAAAACCGTTAGGGCCTAGTGTTACCTACTTCCTAGTAGTCGTTTTCCTTCTAGGGTTTTGGATGATTGAGCCCTTGGGTTACCAACACCTCAACCATCCTCGCTCTTGTCTTTAGTTCACTTCCTATCATTTATTTCCTTCAAGTTGTTGCTACAAAAGTGACTCCATTAACCCTAAAGGCACTAGTTTATACCTTGCATTTGATTGATTGATGAAAACAACCCTCAAACTATCTACTTCAAGCTCTTTGCTAACCATTCCTAACCCTAGATTAGACTAACTTACTAACATTTTTGCTGCTGTTACAAAAGTAAGCTACAGCCATATATTACAGAAGTAAAAGCTCCTAAACGCAAGTGTTAAAGTTGATTTTACATTGCCTTTTTTGCTTCTGACAAATGCTATCATATTGTCAATTCTAGGTCATCATTTTTGGTCATTATTGAAGCTTGTTTAAAGCATAATTGTGAAGCTATCATTATATATACATTGTTGTTGTAAGTTTCTGTTTGCTTCATCTTGTATATCAGCTTATTGCTATTATTGAAAATCCAAGGCTTTACAAAGCACTAATATCAATTGTTACTTGCAAATAGTGTTTTCTTGTTGTCTTGTTCTAGACAGGTACACTTAAGTAAATCTTTGCTTCATCTTATTAAACCTTTGGGACTTTCTAATCAGTGTGACTTGTGAGAGGGGAAGAACTTTTCTTGATACTATTACCTTTGCCTTCTCAAACCCCCAGGTCACCGGGGACGTCTCCCCTAGGCTTTCACCCCTAAAGAGAAAGAGGTGTCTTATTTAGGTGACAGTGATAAGACAACCTCCTGTTAAGCCAATTTATTGTTCACTTGCCTTTGGCTTTTGGGCAAGTACAAATTGTGCAATAACAAGCACAATAAACAGAAACTATTTCATAAAAATCTGAATTTGAAAAACAAGATTGGATTGCAATATTAGATGATAATAGTTCTGGAAATTTAAAGATAGATGGCTGAAAATGAAAACAAAAAATAAAAATAAGTTGGAGATGGCTGAAAAAGTGAATTTTCAGATCTGAAATCCACTACTCCAAGCCTTTGGTAACCTACATATATGTAAACCCTTGCTACAAAATAACACAAGAAGGTGAATATATCCTAATGGCTTGCAAAATACTTTCCAAACCTACTAGAAATAACCCACAAAGATTAATAGTAATATTACTACTAATCTATCCCAAGCAAAATACTTTGCTTGGGTCTCCAAGTAAAATAATGCAAGTAAAGAAATACAAAAATAAATTGCATCAATATTACCTCATAAACATACAACACAATGGCTCCAAGAATACTCCAAGAGACACAAGAGATCCTCCAAAGCTTCTATTTTATTAATGAAGAAAAGATTGCCCAATGGCACCAAGAATCATGATTCATGAGAGAAAATGGGAGAGAATGAGAGAGAGATGGGAGAGATTTTGGCATAGTAGAGTTGTTGTGAAAATCTATGTCAAAATGAGGAGGGGGAGGTTTTCTTTTATATGAAGGAGAGAGGAGAGACCCCTCTTGGATGAATTACAAGTGTCATTCATCCAAGAAAGAGAGACTTAGTCAAGGAGGGCGCACTTTTAGGGTTTTAGCATAAGCTAGGGTTTGAGGAGTGACATGGGAAGGGGGAAAACCCCTTTACCTTAAACCAAACATGAAGTTAGGCTGTAGGAAAAGTTCACTTAAGGTTTTGACACCTTACTCACTTTAATTTTTATTTTCTCATAAGTTCATGAACAAGGGGGGCGCACTTTTCACTAGAGAGACATCACTTTTGGTTGTTGGCTTAGCATGGGGGGGTCTTTTAAGTGGATTTTCACTTTTCCAACTTAGGATATACATTAGGAATCATTTCCCCACTTTCTCTCATGACTTTAGACACTTTTACAAAATTTGGCTTTTTTACCTTCGCCAATTAAATGCTGACTTTTGACTGACTTGGACTCCTCATGGACAATGACGTAGCAAAACTTGTCCAATTGAGCTGAAACTTGGTCCAAGGGTGTAGGGAGTGTTATCCCCTATCCTAGGGATAACTAAGAAGATCATGTCTCAAGGCCCACGGGTCATAGACATGGAGTGTCGAGAGTCGGATGAATTGAGCATGGCCTCGGAGGGCCCCTGTTTTCTTCAGTGTAGCCCATCTATCAGCAGCAGTATCCATCCCACCAGCCTGGTCCTAAAGTAGTAGTAATTCTTGCTCCATGAGGTAATGAGTCCGGGTATCATGGTATGTGTCACTCTGATTATTGAAGCACTTGAATATGTTGCACTGAATTCTCCTTCATTTCATAACGTTTGCTTGGAAATTATGCTCTTCAACTTGTTCATACCTGGAAGGGTGACAATTCCCTAGTAAGTTGATATCCCTTTAGGATGGGTTGCCACTAGGCGGGTCTATGAAAGGTCATCGTCCATTCCCTCCATATTTACCACTTTCCATCCTTACTCCTCTCATTTTCCCCTACCTTTGTTCGAGCATTGGGTTTGCCACACTAGGTAGGAAGGGTTGTACCTTGCCTTGTGGGAAAAAGGGGATAAAGGCCCAGAGGGTAAAAGTAGCTGGCAAGAATTAAAAGCCAAAATGAAACCTATGAGATGCTTCACCTAGGGATTCCCAAGAAAGCAATAAAAGGATTCTCAGTAAGAAAAGGGAACTCGTAAGTTAAATAAACACTCAAGGTATTAGTTGGTGGATGGAGGTCTCATCATGAGCTATCCTATTATGACCATGGGCATGTAGCGGTATGACACTATCATCTATCTGGTCACCAAACTAGGGTAGTGGCTCTTGGTGGCATAGCCAAGAGAAAGGGGGTCTCATCACGAGTCGGCCTTCTCATCTCCGTGAAATGCTTGTGGGTAACGCTGTCACCTCTAGTCACAAAGCTAGGACAATGTCCCTCAGCTCTTCCTTTGAAACATAAAAGAAAAAGATAAAAAGCAATAAAACTAAAAATAAAAGGCATTGAATGGGCTAGGAAAGAATGGCATCTATGACAAGGTGCATCTCGCCCTCTACAAAGGCACCCATAGGTAAGATCTACATTTCCCTGTTATCATTGCACCCCATGTCCAACACTTACCCCACGCCACCTCACAAACACTTACATGACCTAGATTGGTTCTCACCTGGGAAACACCCCAAACTTAAGGAGGACTAGACCAATTGGACACCCTGAGACCTTCTCCAAACCTAACTTGTTAAACTGCATAACATCTTTGAGCAATTCTCTGGGTAAAGGGGGGTTTGATGCACATGTTTGGTTAATTTGATTATTAGATGTGATTGACATTGCTATGATCCCTGTGACTTATGAACCCCTGGAGGGCATAATTGTTGTTGTTGCAGGACTTTGCCCTGTGGACAGGTACATGTGGGGGAATGATTAGCTCGAACCTCCATGAGGCTGAAAGCCCACAGATGGATGTTGTGATCCCAACCAAGGGTAGAGAGACATCAGAGACTTGCACCAGGAAGAAAGAAGGACGTTTCCCTCAGAGACACTCTGGCAAACCTAGACCCAGGGGGATCTTGCTCTTCCACCTGGACGTTGACCCTTGAGAGCCCATGACGTCATCATTATGACCCTGGACGTCATCCAGAGCTAGGGTTTGCATTTATGAGGGAAATTGTGTGCTTGTTGGCATGTGTGGCATAATCCAAGGCCTTTGGAGGCCCAACGTTCCACCCTAGGAGCTCAACGTCACCCTAGAAGGGCATGACGTCACCCTTGGAAATGATTTCAGGGGTAAATTACTTTCATTTATGTAAAAACTGGATTTTTGATGTAATTTGGCCAGGACGGCCTTTTTATGACCTAATTTTAATTAGAGGTCATTGATATTGTATAAATAGAGAGAAAGTACTCTCATTTTTCATCATCACTCATCACACACTAAGTGTGGTCTGAAATTTGCGCCCTTTTGGGAGTTATTGGCTGAAATAGGGAGGCGCACTTGTCTTGGAGGCTAAAATTTGCAACTTGCATCATTTCTTGGTGAAGTTACTTGGCAATCTAGGGTTTTATTGCTTGATTATTCTTGGTGAAGTAAGTAAATCTGCAATTATTCATTTCATTTGAATGTTTATGGTATATTTGTTTATTCTTGTCAAAGATTATGAAATTGCTTGCTTGACAAACCCTAGGAGTAAAAGAACTTAAGTTACTACTTCTTTGCTCTTCATTTGCTAGACTTTGCTAAGGTGATTTAACTTAGATAAACTTCTAAAGCCCTAAATGCTAGCTCTTTAGAAGCCATTATTTAGTTATTGTTGCCCTCAATACTTTTCATTAAGTCTAAGGAAGGAAGATTCGCTAGGGCCTAAAATTGCTTACTCTCTAGTGAATTTGTCTTTAGGGTTTGGATGTTTGAGGCCTTGAAGTGCCAACTCCTCCTCCATCCATCTCTTCACCTTAGACGAGTATAATCATTTTGTTATTGCTTCCAAGAGAAAATCGTCACCTATAGACTCCATTACCCCTTAAGGCACTAGTCCACTTGCTTTAGTGAATGATTGATCAAACAAACACTCAAACCTTCTTCCTTGAAGCTTTTGCTAACCTTTACTAACTACTTAACTAACTTGCTGCTGTTGCAAAACATTATTACAGCCATACTGATTCATGCTAAATTGCTGTATCCACCTACATAACTCACACTTAGCCCATCCGGAATTCAAGTGTAACAATTGCCAGTCAATCTACTAGATAAGTGTTGAGTTTGCATGGTGTTTTCTTGCACTTTTGACCACTAGAATTTGTTGTTGTTGCAAAAGATTGCTACAGCCATCTAACTGCAGCAAATTCTTTGCAAAAGTGACTTATTATGCTAGCTAAACATTGTTAAATTTGCTTGTGACAACTTATTATAATTCTGTTAGGTAAAGCCTATTCTTTCTTGTCTTTCTCGAGCAATTTTAAGGCATAATTCTTGTGGCTGTTATAAAATATTAGTTGTTGTTATAAACTGTTGCATTGCTGCAAATTCATATCAGCTAGCTCAATTTTTGAAGGTTCATGGTTTTAAGAAGCACTAACACCATATTTTTGTACTTGCAAGCTGCTATATTTTCTTTTTGTCTTGTTCTAGGCAGTTACAATCCATTTTACCTTTTGCTTCATCCCTTAAAAGCCATAAGAACCTTCTGAATTGAGTGACCAGTGAGAGGGGGGTTTTCTTGCATCCTTGCCTTAGTCTTCTCAACCCTTTAGGTCACTTGGGACGTCTCCCTTGGGGTACTTTGACATACTCCTAAATAGAAAGGGGTTTCCTATTAAGGTGAGAGTGATAGGTCACCCCTGTTAAGCCAATCTTGCATCCACTTGCCTTGGGCTTTGGGCAAGTACAGATTGTGCGATAACATTTTGGCGGCGTTGTGGGGGAACACTGAGTCAATATTCCTCAACGACACTTTTTCGGTAAGCCTTTATCCAAAGCCTTCATTTCACAAAGTTTACTTGGCGACTCCACTGAGGGTGATTCCCTCATCCCTTTGATAATCTCAAGGAGATTGTCTGGCGACTCCACAGATGACGACTCGTAGCGGACGTCAGTACACACTTTCTTGTCCCGCAGTTCCTATTGTCCCCATGACCCCTACTAAATGGGCTCCCGAAGAACTCTTCGGCCCTTTAGACTTGGCCAATATCCAAGGAGGATTGCATGATCTCCCTAAAGATGTCGATTCATGGATACCCAAGTTTTCCGGAGAGGCTAGGACTTCTGGTAACACACATTGGACCAAATTTTGTGAGAGCTATGACTTCCATCAATCTGGGAAAGAACATCATGACACATTCATGAGACTTTTCTTTGCCTCACTTACTGGAGATGCTAGAAAATGGAGCACTAACCTCCCAAGCAAAAGCCTCACAACCTATGAAGATTTAGAAAAAGTTTTCCTGCAAAGATGGGGTGTGATGGAAGATATGGCATCCCTTTATTCCCAATATCTCAACATTTGCAAACAAAACGACGAAGTTGTTAGGGAATTTAATGACAGGTTTAATACCTTACTTGGTCGAATTGATTCCGACTTTCTACCAGAGAGTGTTATTCTCGGACAATACTTAAATTCTTTCGAAGGAAACTTCCAATCCATCCTCAGGAACCGATTCCCTACAAACCTCAAGGAAGCACAAGATGGCGCTTGCCGGATTGAAGAAAATATCAAATGGTGTGATCCCATTCCCTAGGACCAAGGTGATGTCCTATGGTCCAATGAGAAAGATGTTGAGGAAGAAGAACATGATTTCCCAGAGATACTAGAGGTAAACAATGAGATTAAGTTAGTCATTCCCCCTAAAGGGACTGGTACTTGGAAGAATGGGTTCTCAACTATGAAAGATGCCTTAAATTTTTTTGAACCCTCTAAGAATCTAGGTACCTCTGAAGAAATCATTGAGTTGGAAAGGGCACTATCACAAGCCCAAAAGCCTCCTTCTATGAGACTTCCTCAAAATACTAGTCAGACAATAAAACCTCATGCTCCAAAAGAACAAATTTGTCCGAACACTTTGAATCTACAAAATGTTGCAAGGCAAGAAGATGATCCTAAGTCCTTATCGTGCAAAGACTCTCATTTTGAACGTGATCACCCAAAGGCTACACATGAGAAATCTAATTATGAAGATTCCATATTTACCTTGTTCGTGCCAAATCAAATCCAAGAAAATCAAGACATGAGGAAGCCTAGGATTGAGTGCTTGAGCCAAACAAGTGAGGACTCAAGGGTGAAGCTTGAAGAGCCCCAGGTGTATGCTAGGGATCTACCCCAACCTTACCCAAAACCTAGCAATGATGGGACCAACCTAAGCAGTAGTATGGCCTATATCTTACAAAAGGTCAAAAGGATTCGTGGAATGTTGGAAATCCCTTCTTTGACAAAACAGACCCCAGATGACCAGCAATTGTTCGAAGAAACTTCCACACTATTACAAACCGGTCATTTTGAGAAAAATGAACAAACACGCTTTCTCACTTCCTTGTTAATAGATGACCTATGTCTTCACAACTGCATGCTTGACTCCGAGTCATCTGTCAATATGATGAGTTTGAAGGTTATGAACCAATTGGGGTTGGAAGTTACAGGGCCTTGTGCCAACATTTGTAGATTTGAGTCAAAGGGGATCAAGGTCTATGGCTTGATGGAAGGTCTTGAAGTCCACCTTGCCGACTACCCTGATTTCCCCATCATAATGGACGTCGTTGTTGTCAATATACCTAACACTTGGGGAATGATATTATCTAGGGAATGGGCTGCTACTTTAGGCGGAAGTCTACAGATGGACTTGTCCTACGCAACTATCCCCGTCAGGGACCAAGGTTGCATCACTTTGCATAACAAGCCAAAGAGGATGGAACACATTGAAAGGTGTAATCATGGATATAGTAACTACAACTCCGTAGATCCCTGCTTATTTCAAGGCTGGACCGCTCTTCACTTGGTAGAAGAAGACAATATTAATGAGATAACATGGACCAAAGGAAAGGGTGACCAGAATCTTCCTAGCAATCACAAGGACAGCATTACACAAGGTAATGACGAGACGTTACATTTGCATGAAACATACATAAGGGATAGTGCTTTGGTAAAATCCCACCCCAAGATTCTAGAGCAGGAGAGAGATACAAATTGGCGTGACTATCCTGACGATGCCTCTAACCTCTCTAAAGACCTGGATGACTATTCTTCTACACAAGAGGATGAAATTGATGATTTGATAAGCTTTAGAGGGAAAGGAGTTGGCTTCGTCAAATGGAAGGGGGATGATGAACATTTGTTGACTGAGCCAAACCAAGAAGTTGTACTGATTACAAAACCCCACCCCCCTCCCTCGACACAATACACCAAAATACAAGAGGCAGTTGATTATGAAGGAGGGGACTACAAGGAAGGAGATTTGGTTTTAGAGTGGGATACAAAGAAAGGAGAGCCCAACAATGTTAAAGGGATTGTGCAACAATGTTAAAGGGATTGTGCAATTTTGGCTTGGACCTTTTAGAATCAGAATGAAGTCAGTCAACGATGCCTACTATTTGTCCACGTTGGAAGGAAGAAAACGTCCATTGCCAGTTAGTGGACGCCTCCTTAAACCCTATCACGGGGCAAAGACTTGACTTCACAGGTAAGTACAGGTAAGTTAGGCATTTGCATCCATTGTATATACCATTTGCATATCATGCTAGTATAGTTGTAGTTTCATTTTCATGTTGTATTCCTTCATTATGTATATATATGCATGCTTATCTTTATTTTATTTTATCATATATGAGCGAGGGATGATATCACCACCCTGAGGATTACTGATGTATTTTGTTGAGATCTAGCAGGCACAGGTCATACCAGAGATCCTGAGGTTCTCATGCGTTCTATGGTGAGCACATGTCCCCGAGTTGGAGCCAGATGTTATCCCCTATCCTAGGGATAACTAAGGAGATCATGTCTCGAGGCCCACAGGTCCTGACATGGAGTGTCGAGAGCCGGATGACTTGAGCATGGCCCCGGAGGGCCCCTCTTTTCTTCAGTGCAACCTGTTATCCACCGAGTTGTACTAGCTGGATTTGCAGATGAGCCGCCAGAGACTGAGCATACAGATGCTCAGAAGTCAGTGTTCACAAATTCAGCAGGTATATCAGACCACCTTTTTTCCGCATTTCCATCCCTCCGTGGCCTTGTAATAAATGACTTGAGCATGAAAGTTGTAAAAGACTATTGGCCACCTAAGACCTGGGCACGAGCATGTACTCTAGAGTGTTTTTTTTCACTTGCTAATTATTTCTTGCATATCAGGCAATTAATAATTTCTAAGTTTTTTCACTCAAAGTTGACTCCAAAGTTGGAGTATGTGCTAGTGGTTAGGCCTTGGCATGGTATAACCAATGTCTAGTGTCTAAATGTATATGAGTTTATGCTAGGTCATGTATATTGAGTCATATGGAAATTGCGCTAAGTCCCCCATAGGTTTTTTTTAATGTTTTGGTCAAATAAAAAAATTCCCGTAAAATGGACATTTTTAATGTAAAAGTCAATAAAGTTGTAAAAAATGGCATCAGTCAATGTCAGATGTCATATTTGTGCTCGTTTTCTAAGCCCGAGCACCCCCTAAACCCTTTTTCCCCTTTTGTCGAGGCAAAAAAATGATTTTAATCACTCAAAAATGTATTTTACTCTCAAAAGGACAAAAAGGGGACTTTAATTAATTTTCCTAAAATTTAGAGGAATCCCTAAAAGTTAGCAAACATGTTTTGCCTTGTCTGGAGTCCCGAGTACAGTTGGCAAAGGCTTCTCCTAGTGAGGGCGCATGGTCCAGTTGACATGGCATAGGGGTGGAGATCCCAATGAGCTCACATGCACCTCCTCTACTAGTTGACGCATTCTCCTTTCAAGACGCTAATCCCAAAGCTAGACACTCGACCTCACCCACCTACCACCTCACTTCACTCGCCCTTACCCTCACTCCACTCTTACACTCCCCCACATCACTCCACATCTCCTACCTTCCACTCCACACTTCCCCCACTTAGCTCATGCACATCTCCCCTTAGCTCATGCGCATCTCCTCCTCTCCCATGCGCCTTTACCTTAGGAACTTCACCATTTTTTGTATAAATCAAGCTCGACCCTCCTCCATTGAGTCCAGTTGAAGCTTGGGCGACTTGATCATTTTGTAAAATTTTACTATTGAATCAAAGACTTTGGAGGTCAAGATTTGGTGTGTAGTCTCAAATGTGTGGATGGATTGTTAGCTTATGAGGTAATATTGTTACAAATTTCTTATTTGTACTTGCATAGTGGCTAATGGTAAGGATATTGCTATCCAATTAGAATATATAGTTCTACTTGCTTACTAGTCTATATATTTGTTTAATGCATTTGATGCTTATATTACATGCTTGGTTTTTGTTTAAACTAACGTGAAATGAAGTCTCTCTTGTAGGAAACACCATTGTTTTGCAGGTACTTGCGAGGAATTTAAAGCATGAAAGACCCACTTTTGGAGATTCAAAAGAGCTCGGTTGCTTCTTTTGCTTTCTCTAAAGGCACTTCAGAAGACTTTTCTCCTTCTTCTTCACACCCTAAAAGGACTCCATAGCCCAAGGGTTCATGAAGCTCAAGCAAAAGGCTCTCTAAAAATCAAAATTTTTCTTCCTCTCTCTCTTTCTTTGGTTGCATGAATAGCTAGATCAAATTTCAAAGTTACATTTTACTATCTAGTGTTTGCATACAAAGTCTAGATCGAGTTTCGAATTCATTGTTAAATCTAAGTCTAGATCTAGTTTTTATTAAGTAACTTTATAATATTTATGGTCAAATTTCAAGTTAGAAAGTTGTTGATTGCTTATTCTTAATATCTAGTCAATTGAGTGCTTTAAGTTTCTGTTTTAGGACAGCAAACAGAAAGCACCCAAAAAGGACTAAGTTAGCTTCCTTAAACTCTCTAAAAAGCCCAAAAATTTGTCTCTTAATTTGCATAAAAAAATTTGTGAAAAGCTTTATAAAAATTATTCTTTCTGTTTTGCATTTGCGTATCATTTTTTGTCAATACTAATAACTTCTCTTTGCTGGTTTTTAGCAGGTCTGTCATAGCACAAGGGAGATTTTGACATTTTTGGGACCCAAATTGAAGATCTTTCAATCCAAACTTGACCCTTTGAAGACCAAGACTCGAGGAGTCTCTTTGTAATAGTTAATTTAGCATTGATCCAATTCTATAAGGATCTGAAAGTAAAAAGCTAAAAAAGAAAAGAAAAAAGAGAGTCATCCTCTCAAAGTTGTAATAGGCTTAATAAAAGCGGGCCTTTGGTGCCCAGTTTCTTCATCCCCTTTAGGGGGATTGGTGGTGTTGTGTGCTCGTCTCTTTTCATTTTCCTTGCGAGTTTTATCGTCTTATTTTACTTACAAACACACAAACTTAAGGGAAATCAATCTTACAAAGCATTCAATACTTCATGCACCTAAGCACAAAATAACTTCAATTTTTCATGCATGCTAGCTTAGATTTCATTTTTTGCTCTTAGTAATTAAAAAAATCTTTCAAAGTTTTTCTACATTTCTTTTTCAGTTTTAAAGTTCAAGTTTTGTTTCTTTTCGAGTTTAAAATAAACCTTCCCCACAACTACCAATGTATGCTCTGAACCCTTGCGAGCCTAGCTCGATCCTGGGATTCATCAAAACCGGAGTTGTTAGTGTGGAGTAGTATAATTAGGGAAACCTTAATAGTAGTTACCTTAATGCGTGGGAAAACGCCTAAGGGGAGTGTGTGAAGTCAGACGGGAACTTTGAGATCTAGGTTCTCCCTGTGTTGGACATCCGACACCCTTAGTGAACTTACCGATGAAAGCCTAGGGCTTCGGTTGGTTCTCAATAAGTTTTCAAACAAAGAGGTAACCTCTAAAGAGGCCACACATCTCTCATTAATCTACTTTCAATAAACCCTAATAAAACATGTGTTCAACAACTGCCCACGACACTTTTAAGGCATTGGTTCTATGGTTATATCTTTATGTTTATGAGCAATATTTTCATTCTTGAATGTGAGTGTCTAACAAATTTGATCAATCTTGCAGATATCGTATCCTATTTTATTATGCATGCATCTTTATGATTACACAAATGTTTTATATGAATATCTTATCTGATGAATGATCAAGTTGAATATTTTATGTTTTATTTGCAATAAACTCCTAGAATAGTTCTTTTTGCTTAGCGTAGCTTAAGAGCCTTAGTATTTTTGTTAGGGACTACCCCCCTTGGCTTCGCTAGGAGTTGGCCTAGACGGAGGAGTCGCGGATCAGGTGATAGCACCTTGACACAAGACTTGACTCAAGATTTCTTCCACGATAGCCCAAGTGTGTATAAGGCGGCAACACAGTCCATCTATCAGCAGCAGCAGTATCCATCCCACCAGCCTGGTCCTGAAGTAGCAGTAAGTCTTGCTCCATGAGGTAATGAGTCCGGGTATCATGGTATGTGTCACTCTGATTATTGAAGCACTTGAATATGTTGCACTGAATTCTCCTTCATTTCATAACGTTTGCTTAGAAATTATGCTCTTCAACTTGTTCATACCCGGAAGGGTGACATGATGCCCTAGTAAGTTGATCTCCCTTTAGGATGGGTTGCCATTGGGTGGGTCTATGAAAGGTCATCATCCATTCCCTCCATACTTACCACTTTACATCCTTACTCCTCTCATTTTCCCCTACCTTTGTTCGGGCATTGGGTTTGCCACACTAGGAAGAGTTGTACCTTACCTTGTGGGAAGAAGGGGCTAAAGGCCCAGAGGGTAAAAGTAGCTGGCAAGAGTTAAAAGCCAAAATGAAACCTTTGAGATGCTTTGCCCAGGGATTCCCGAGAAAGCAACAGGTTAATAGAATCTTTTTCCCCGTCGTCTTTCTTTTCTGTCGCCATCGAGGGTTTCTTGGCCGTGCGAGAGTGATTGTCCTCAAGAGAGACAAACTCGAGACCCAACTGGCTATTCTCAGACCTCGTCGGGGACATGCGTTGGAAAACGATCAAGAGCAGCCTGCTCTGATACCACTGATCCAGATTTATTTTCGGAACGAAATGAAAGCAAAGAAATTACAATGAAATACTCATGAAAATTGCCAGAAACAGAGAAATACAGCAATACTTGATTTCTATTAATGAAAGAATTGTAAAGAGACTGTAAAAATACAGAGTGCAAGACTTGCTAGAATGGTGGCAGTTTTATCTCTGAGAAGAGATGTGACGGCTACGCTCATTCGCCAGAAGACGATTACAATGAGACTCTGAAGGCCTTTTCATGATAAATAGGAATGCCAAAACCCTAGACATCCAAAAATCTAACCCTAGGAGATGAAACGCCAAAAGTCATTTGGGCCCCGTTTGGGTAAGTTAGTACATTAACTTCTCGGGGTCGTAACTTTTCAATACGATCTTCGTTTTAGGCGCGTGATAGCCCGTTGGAAAGGTCTTTTTGAGAACTACGCATTACGCCGTCAAACTCTAACTCTGTCTATAGCTTGACTGTGGCAAGCCAAAAAAACACTGTTTAGGGGCCCAAAACGGTCCTGGAAGTACAGCAAGATGTGTTGACATGAAAACATACAAAATAAACCAATTGAATTAGGTGGGAGGCCACCAGTATCCACCTGGAAGATGTGTAGGGCTTCAGACAGCCCCGGAAGTGTAGAACCC
>JASDQU010314370.1:0-13441 GCA_032191745.1 Picea mariana
TACATTGTTGAGTTGCAGGATGACGAGCTAGGAATCTAAGAGAATGCTAAGGTGATGAATGTGGCAGTGAATAGCCTCTGCGAGGAGATCAATGACGACGACGTATTCAACTTGGTTGTTGGTGGATGAGACTAAACATATGCCACTGGAGTGGAGTAACACATGTGAGGGAGTATAGAGGGCCCAAGCGGCCAAAGTGAGATTATGGGTCCAACGGCTAGCACTGTTAGCATAATCGATGTGGTAGGCCGATGGAAGAAGCATATATCAATAACACAGATGGTAGATCAGACATGAGGAGTGGTGGAAAAAAATGAAGACTAAAAAACTCTACAAATGTGTACAAAGAAAAAACTAAGGTAGAATGGCTACGCTTAGGCATAAAACTTTTTTAGGTACAATCCATTGGTAGGTTGTTTGAGAGGGTAGAATTATGGAGAGGCTGGGATGTATGCCCCATTAGTGAGGCAATGTTGGATGATGTAGGGTCTATGCCATAAGGACTCGAATTTCCCATGGCCAAGGGTATCATGGGCGATATTGTAGGCTAAGATGAGATCCCCTTCGCTAAATGAGTGAAGGTTGACATGGCAATCGAAGGTGGCTTTGGACCGTTTTTTAGCTACCTAGTTGTTATGTAATGAAGATCGACGATCTTCATCCAGTGACTCTAAGGTCAGAAAGAACTTCTCCATTGGATTAGTGTCAGATAATAGCTTGATGGTAGTGCATAATGTGGGGATTTCTCACTCGATAGGGAGGGTGAATTCAATCCCATGGAAGAGGTGGAACGGTGCAAAACCGATGGAAGTCTTGGTTGTCGTGCGATAAGCCCATAACGTGGAAAACAACATATGATGCTAGTTGGTCTTATGTTTGTTGACGGTAAGTTGTAGCATGGTTTTGAGGACTTTGTTGACAACCTCAACCTTTCCATTTGACTGAGGGTAGTATGGGAAGGAAAACCCATGGGATAATCCTAACTTTGAGGAGAGTTCCATGAAGATCTCATTCTCAAAGTGTTTATCGTGGTTGTACACTAACTGTAGTGGGACTCTGAATTGGGTAATGACATGGTTGAATAAAAACCATGTTGATGTGTCAGCGACATTGTTGAAGGTGGGCATGGATTCGGCCCATTTGGTAAAGTAATCGACTTCCATGACAATGTACTTGTGTCCATTACTAGATGGAGGATTGCAAGTCATAAAGTCTATACCCCATTTGCAAAAGGGGGCAGCGATGATGACTAGATGTAGAAGAGTTGGTGGTGGTTATGCTTTGTTTTCATAGGGCTGGCATTTGTCGCATCGCTTGACAACATGGATGTAGTCATGAAACAATGTGGGAAAAAAGTAGCCTGCTCAAATGAGTTTTTGGATGGTGTACATACCCAATAGGTGACCACTGCAAGCACCACTATGGAAATCGTTCAAGACTATGTTAGCTTCGTCGATGGTCAAACATCGAAGAAGGATGGTGTTGACCCCGCATCTATAAAGAACGTCTCTGATTTGGAGATATCAAGGGGCCTGATTGTGATTGTCTCGATGATCATCTTGAGAGAGGTGAGACCCAAAATTCTATGTCTAAAGGTATATGAAAAGGTCACCGTACCAGGGGTCATCAAAGGGGATGAAGAAGAGTTGTTCATCGGGGAAATCCATATTGATGGGGGATGATTTGACGTCCGAGGGAAAAGCCGTAATGAGTGTGGAGAGAACAAGTTATTTATTTATTTTGGGAGTTGATAACTCTAGGTCGTATTCCTGGAGGATGACGATCCATCGGGAAAATTTTCCAATAATTTTCTGTCGACTAAGCAAGTACTGCATGGGGTTGGAATCTGCTACGACCTTGGTAGTTCGAAGAAGGATATAATGGCGCAACGTTTGGACTAGGAGGACAACTGGTAGGGAAAGTTTCTCATCATGATTGTACTTCAGGGGAGGCCCTGAAAGATTTTTACTGATGTAGTAAATGACATGTTCACGCCCATCTTCCCCTAGTTGGAAGAGGACTCCTGCTACTGAGATGGATTAGGCTAAAAAGTAGAGGATATAACCACGATCATAGTCTTGAGGACTAATCAAAGGGGAATTGTATAAGGAATCTTTTAAGTCATCAAAAACTATTTGAGCATGTTCATCCCATCAGAATGGGATATCCTGATGCAGTAGGTGGAGGAAACCATGAGCACGAGTGGCATAGTCTAGGACAAAGCAATGTAGAAAGTTGGATTTTCCTTGTAATCTCTACAGTTGGCATAAATTCCTTGGTGGGGGAATTTCCGCAATAGATTGGACCTTGAGGGGGTCCATCGTGATGCAATGTTGGGAGACAATGAACCCAAGAAGGCATCTGATAATTATGAAAAATATGCACTTGAGGGGGTTCAAGTGGATATTGTACTAATGACATCGTTGAAAAATGATGCGTAAGTCAGATAAATGTTGAGTTCTCTTTTTGGATCGAGTATTGAGGTCATCCAAATAAGCAAGGATGATGTGAGTAAGATCATGGAAAACATAGGTCATGGCCCATTGAAACATAGCACATGCGTTCTTGAGTCTAAAAGGCATGAAACGATAAGAAAAGGTACCTTAAGGGGTAGTAAAAGTGATTTTATACTGATCTGTTGGATGGATATGGATTTGATTGTAGCCGGAGAACCCATCCATAAAGGACAATGCTTCATGGTCGGCACAATCATCGATAATTTGGTCGATGAAGGGGGTTGGAAAGTTGTCTTTGGGACAAGCATGGTTGATATCGTAAAAGTCTATGCAAACACGAATAGTGCCTTGTTTTCTGTTAACATGGATGGGGTTGGATACCCATGAAGTGTACGCAATGGGGTAAATGAACCCAGCAGAGCGTAACTTATCAATTTTGGATTTTATAGCCGCAAATTTGGAAGGGTGAAGGGGTCACTGCTTTTGACGAACTCGAGTGATATCTGGCCAAGTCTTGATTCAATGTTCGACGATAGATGGATCAAGGTCGGGCATCTTCATATATGACCAAGAAAAAATATCCCAATATTCCTGAAAGAGATATTTGTAAGTTGTGACTTCTTCAGGGGAGCATGCGGTGCCAATGGTGATTTCTTCTACAATTCCCGGTTTAATGGAAATGTCAATTTTGACGATGGGAGAAATATTGGCCATGTTTCCTTCTTCAAAAGCATCTGGGGTAGGGATAGGGTTATTGAACCAGTCTATATTCCATGAAGGGATAAAATCCTTGGTTTCAATTGCACATATGGAGGTTTGGGTATAAGGGTGAAAGGCCTCTTGTGAAAGAAAAAGTTCTTTATGATGGAGAGCATTCCATGGGAAATCGAGGGTAGTGAGTTATTCCAGGATGTCTTCGTCGTTGTGAAAAATGTAAGAATACAAGGGATCATGGGAGATGATAGGGGGAACTGTCAAAGTGTGGTTTTCCTCTAACGGTGAGGATGTAGACAAGATATCGTGTACAGGGTGAGAGGGACCACTGGACCTAAAGTGAATGTCTCGATCCTGTGGAGAGTGCCTCATTCTCACAGGTATTGATGACAAAATGTATCGAATATTAGTAATGTGAGCCTCGGTAGAAGGTGATCGAACAGGTTTTGGTCAAGAAGTTTGGCGTATTGTGGCTAAGGTTTGGAAAAATTGAGGTAGATCTGGGAAATGATGAGTATAATGGTCGTATTCTGAGCATATGACATAAGTGAATTTGGTTCGCAACCCTTTGTTTCCTACAGTGGAGGACTATGGAGTAGTATTGGACTTACTCTGTGGAGTGGTGAGCAATTTGGTTGCTTTAGGGAGTTGGATAGATTGTGTAACTCGAGAAGAGTAGGGCATCGATTAGTGGGGTGCCCATCTCTTTCGCATAGTGCACAAGGATGTTGAAGTTGGGGAGGAAGTGGAGTTGTGGGATATTTCTTCTTTCATCTGCCCCAAGTAGTGATAGTGGTGCCAACAATGTGGGGGATGGTGGTGTGGCAAGAGCCTGTACTAGAATTTTCATCCGTATTCCCTCTATTTGAGGAGGGAGAGATGGTTGAAGAACCATCGTAGGTGGATGTAGATACTAGACATGGATGGAAAGCACCATGTTAGGAAGGGTAAGGGTTGCAACTACCTTGTATTCTGGGAATCCAGGTGGGGGGTAGAAGAAGGGAATTTGGGTAATGGCTTGGGGTACTGTCTCCCAAATAGGAATTTTCCCCTGGAGGGGGGGGGAATCAGGGATAAGTGGTGTAGTGGGGTTCTCAAGTGATTCCTGAGGAAATGGTTCTTCAACTGGTGGAATGTCGATGTGAGGAGAGGCCTCAGTGGGAGGAATTGTGTCTCTGGTATCTGTTCCATTAGAAGATACTACACACACTTGTGTTGAAGGGTGTAGGCGGGGTGGTGCTCCATGATATTTCTCCAGTAAGGATGGGTCTTTGAAAACTTTGGGACCCATGTCAATGATTGAATAAGTGTCCGAGCTAGTGTGGATAAGGGGAAGAATGTTACCAATGTTGGCAGAATGATTAGGATCATAATGTGTTATTTGGTCGATGGTGATGATCTTCCTGTTATGGGGGAACATCATCGTTTGAAACACAAAAGAGTCCACCGCCTTCATAGCATACATGTAGCTACGTCCAAACAAGATATTGTAATCAAGTGGGGCGTCGATAACTTCAATGTCGATGATGATGGTTTTTCTCCTGAGTTCGACAGGGACATTTTGGAAGATCCCTTCAGAGGACTAGGGTCGATCGTCATAGGCTCTCATGGTGATGGCGGATGGTACTAGCTCAGGGGAGCCAATTTTTTTCCATAATAATTTGGACATGATGCATGTGGATGCACCTTCGTCGATGATACATTGATGTATTGTGATGATCCTGATCTTAACTTGTATCTGGAAAGATACCAGGGCAGGGAGGTGTAGTTCTCCGCTATCTAGATCAAAGGTGATGAGTCTAGTATCAGTTGGGTCGACTGCCCCCAAGGAAAAAAGCAAGTGTTTCCACTGATTTGGATAGGTTTGGAGGAACTCAAATACAAACATGGTTGTAGGAGACTGAGCTAAGTTGTCACCTAGATTGTAGTTATGGGATGCCCTAGCATGAGGTTTATTGACATTCTGTTGTAATGGAATGCGAGGTATGTGAATGTTTGGTTCAGTGTTAGGGAATGGAATCATCAAGAGTTGTCCAGCTGTAGCTGGAGCCACTTCTGACGTGGTTGGGGTTGATTCAAGGGGAACATCGTATTGGAGACCACGTGTTTTCAAAAGAATTTCTCCTTTAATGGTATTGTTGCGATCGGTCGGATTTCCAGGTTGAATGGGACTTGGGTTTTGATACTTCCCCATTTGGGGTGCAGCAGGGTGTAACTCCTATTGGGTATTCATCACACCTTGGTGTGGAATGTGGTTTTGCAAAATGGCCAGAGGTGGTTGTTGCAAATACTGCTGTGAGGCCTGCTGAGGGGCAGGCGATGTTAGAGGGAATTTCTCATTCATACAGTTTTTCATCCTTTTGAAATCGAAAATTTTGGGGCAATGGTGTGTATGATATATAAACTCACCACAGAGAGCACAAGGGAAGTTAGTCTGAATATTGTTGTTGTTCTTCCCTTTTCATTTTTTATTATTGTCCCCTTGGGGGTTCTGGTTGCCTTGATTCTAGTTTCCCCCAATGGGCTGGTTTTGTTGGGGGTTATTTCCGCCTTGTCTTGGGTTATTATTGTTTCAGTTTTTCCCTTTCTTCTTGGAATTATTCTATTGATGGGATGGATTTTCCATATTCAACTATTCAAAATTCTGAAGTTGTTGAATGGGAGAGGATTGAACAAAATTAACACCGACATGTGGGTGTCCGTGTGAGGGAGAAACTGGTTTTGGAGTACCAGGAAATGGAAAATATGGATTATTTTGTGGCAACGATCCATAGGGTGCATAGGATGGAAGGGGTTTTGTGGGTCCCCTATGGTGTTTGACTAGCAAAGTGAATGTGTGCAAGTGGTGATAAGAGAAATACATGAACATGAGCTTTGTATAATTTGGACCTTCACAAGATAGTACAACTCACAATTGTAAGTAAGGAAATGAGCATCATACTTATATCAATTGCAAATAAGCAAGCATGTGGGTAGGTGGATTTTGTCGGCATGGGGGAACAAATAAAATAAAATGATCATGTTCTAAAAGACATATCGTTCTTCCTCTTAAATAGCACTAGACCTTCCAAAAGCACTCAATAGTGGGGTCTGCAGCCACCGAAAGAGGAAATAGTGAAGGATGAAATAATCATTTATAATGAGGGGTATAGGGTGCATATCTCAAAAGAGTTGGCGATATTTCCCAATAGCCACACAAAATATGATCAATGTGCAATTTCAGCCCACAACTGCCACCTGGGTAGATGTCCTAAATTTTGGTCACTAGGTACCTTGATCAAAGTGCGACATTTAGATTTTCGGCCTCAAAAATGGGTCACGGGCTAGATCCCTTCCAAGAGTTGGGTGACTCAAGGGGGAATGCACAGAACAACCAGAGCTTGGCCTTCAACGCTTCACATCTATCTCCCTACCTTATGGTGTAGGAACACTTGGAGGATTTGAAAGTTCCCTATTTGTCAACTTCTAATGTTTGAAAATGTGAGAACCAAATAATGGGGGGTTATTTGGATGCCTATCCTCGAGATCCTGCCTAGACTAAAAAATTTCTTTTGGCACCTCCCGTGGAGGAAAACTTAATGAGTTTTTAGAAAAAAATTAGATATGGTGGGATGAGAGATTGGGGGTGTGAACCAATCTTGTTTGAATTAATGGGTGTGGATAATTTCCAAAAGAAGTAGATGGACGTTTCATAATTCCTTTTCAAAAAACCTACTTCAACATCCACTATTCAAGGTAGAAATTATGTGGGTGAGGAGTGACTTTGTGTGTGATAAAGTGAAAAAAGTGTGCCAATATTTTAATAAGTTAGGTGTGATATTGCAACATGTGGACTTCCTGTGGTCCGTACAAATATTTGTTACCTAGCTTACTAAGTGTCATTGGTACAACCTTGTGGAATTTTAAAATCCCTAAAGAACCAACATGTGGACATATGGGTCTTTACAAATCCTTTAAACTCCCTAAATGTTGTTTACACTAATAAAGCTTGAAACTATCCTAGATCGCAAGCATGTGGGCATGTATGGGCATGTTACTTTGATCTTTAAACTTCCCTAGTGATGTAAACTAAGAAAGCCATTTTAATAAATTATCCTAAGTTTTCAACATGTGGGCATGTATGGGCCCTTGCACCTTTAAGATGATTTCAAAAGAAACTAAGAGGAGCCCTAGAGGAGCTTTTGTCCTCTCCTAAATATTTTGTTAAGGGAGATGAAATGTCCCTTTAACCACCTTTCTGATTCTCAATATCACTCTAAGGTGCGAGAGAAGAACATAATCAAGAGTCAAAGTTTAACTTCTAGTCCCAATGTAAGTGGTTTATGTGTGATATCAATAATCTCAACTTGAAATTTTACAAACCAAACAATCCATCCATGTGGAAACTAAAGAAAATAGAGGAGAATATTTGGTTCTTTTTATCCCCTAAGTGCCTATGTTTAGCTAACCTTTCATATGGGAAAGGATTCTAAGTGGAGTGCATGTGCATTACATAGTGCATGAAAGAAAAAATATAAAGGCTAGGGGCCTTCAAATCATCACAAAAACGCTTACAATTTTGAAAAATTGGATATGTGCACAGGTTACAATTATGACAGGTGCACAGAGGGCACACAATGTGTAGAGCAAAGAAGTTTGTGCACGCACAGTGTGCAGAGTGTGTGTCTGTAGGTAGGAAAATCCATGCACTCCCTGTCACATGTCGGGGGAAAATAGTTTTAGTGAAATACTCCTCCTCCAGCTCTGAATTTTGCCTTTGATAGGTTGGGCAAGGCCGATTTTGGTACCTGAAAGATAAATTGATTAAAAAGAAGTGCTCTCTAAGCCCAAATAGGGTGTAATTTGATACCTATCCCCATTATGGTCACCAATCTGTTGTGTTGGTTTTGTCACTTGGGTGAGAAAAACAACAACACTTGCATGTTTAGATGGGCTTGGTAGACAAGACAAAAGTTTGTGAGTCAGTTAAACAAGCCAAACACATGCATAAACAAATAAATAAACTAAAACAACTAAGAAATACAAAATAGAAAGAATGAGAAACTTAGAACCATACAAATCAACCAATGACCAACATAATGCTACCAATGGATCAATAGATTAGTAGGAAAAACATCGTAGAGGAAAATGAGGACTTATGAGTCCCCTCTTCCTCCTTGGGAGGGATCTTGAGTTCCCTAATGGAGAGATATTCTTACAATGGAATAAAAATGGAAAATGGTGAAGAACAACAATGCCTATTCCCTCAAGAGGTGAGTGGAATGGCATATTGCAATGATGCTTGAATGCTCAAAGGAGAAAAGAGGATTCTCAAGGGAGAATTGAGGCAGCATAACAATACTATGAAGATATTGGTTTCTTAGTGCACCCGTGGATCTTATTTATAACATTTATTCAAGGCAAAATGTAATTGGTTCTTGGTGTGACAGGGGCCTTTTAGGGCACCCTTTAGTTCTTGACCATCTCGCCATTCGGATTTCGCTCAGATATGGAGGTCAAATAAAGTTGGGAGATGGTTCATAAGTGGTTTGGGGGGCCGACAAAAACCATAAATGCGTTGTTCACCTTTTCTCATACACAGTCGTGCATTTGGTGCATTTTGCGCTCTGAAGGCTTTGTTGGCCCGCGCACTGTGCGTGCGCTTCCTTTGGTGAATTTGCACATGTCAATTTTTTCCCAATTGTATAGCTTTTTGCCTTTTGAAATGTATTTTAATGTTGCAAGTGAACTAATTGTTTTTGGCATTGTTGTGTTTTTGTAACCATTTGCATGAAATGTTGCGGATGATATTTCAGTGATAACGGATTGGGTGGAAAATCCATCCCAAGTAGATGGTGCACAACCATTGTTAAAAGATAAGTGTTTGTCTATTTTCTGTCTTGTATTTATGAGTCAAATTGTTGTGCATGAACTCTGTGTATTTGATAATGATTTATATGTTGTTGTAATGAAGTTTATTAGCTACATTCATATCTACTTTAGTATGTTTTATATGCATCAATGTAATGACAACGAACATTAGTTAAATATGATTTTAATTCGTAGTTGAAAGCTACAAGAAAATAGTTAGCTATAAATTAATTAAATTAGTTAACATAAATTTCGTTTTTATGAGTAGTTTTCACTATAATGTCCCTCGGTTGGGTTGGAGGATGTTGCATTATGTTATCAGAGTGCCTGGTTCAAACACTGGCCTTGTATGGGCTCGAACCAGAGTGAATTGCTGAAATTCACTATTGTAGATTTTTTTTATGATAGATTTGGGGAAAAACGAAGGATTTAGAGAGAAAACCCCAAATCGGTGGGAAAAACCAAGTTTGAATGACTTCGGATGGTTTAAGAAGGTTAACGGAGTAGAGTGGTAAATTTTTAGAAATGAATTCTATTGGGAATGGCTGAAATTCTAGTTTCAATGGCCTCCTGTAGAGTTGCAGGAAGTTTGGTGAATTGACGGTTGCAATCCCTTTTGATCTCAAGATCGACGACTGATATTCACCATGATAAATTCAAAAATTCATAAGGTATTGACCATTTGAAAGGTTGAGTAAATTGACGACCATGATTGATATCGATAGTTTGGGGAATGGATCAAATTAACCGTCTGTATTTATTTTGTTCATTTTGAAAGGTAGATCCAATCAATGACGATTATTGATTTTGGGGGTTTCTGAAATGAAATAGATCAATGGATTAGATTCTTCGGGGTTTTTGGTTGAAAATTTGTGTTTATGAAATTTTTTCCAAGAGAAATAGTTGATGGTTTGATGGTCAGGTCACCCAAAATGGCGAAGATTTTGATTTGGCCAAAGGACATTTCTAACCATCGATGGCTAACAGTTGGCACCGGTCGAATCCCTTGAAACAATTTCAATTACCTGTGGTTCATGGGCCAGTGGTCGGGCATCGGCCGATTTGGCGAGGTGTTTTGAATCAAGAAAGAGAAATTTATGATGAATGACGCAATGATGGTTGGGTGTCGACCGATTCAAAAAAGTGTTCGAGTCATCCAAGAGAATTGATCGATGGTCGACGGAGGGAAGAGGATGATGACATCATTATCCATGTGTCATTCCATGTCAAAATCCATGTGTCATGCCATTTCACCCAAGTTGACACCCTAGGATGAATTTTCATACCACATCAACACCCATGTTTCGTGCCATGTCAGCAGTTTGCATATCAACCAATAAAAGTGGTCGATGGCCGTTGGTCAAGTCGATCGATTTGGGGAATTTTTTTCGATAGTCGTCGGGGATTGTTAATTTTTGATGGGTCTGTTAGTCTCTAATTTTGTCTTGGTTTAGTGAGAAACCCTTATCCTAAGTCTTCCTTACCCACACTTCATTTTATGTTTCTCGTTGATTTCAATTTTTGTTTTTTATGGTTTTCATTACAGTTTTGGGATAGTTTATTTAAGTTTGATTTTGAAAGACACGGTTTAAAAAAGAGGTGCCTCCTTGTATGCCTGTTTGAATTTCAAATGTTCAAATTTTTCTAAGTCATTAATAGCACTACGGGAATAAGCCTATTCCCATAGCACCAAATAATCATGCCTTGATATGCACCTGCCATCCAGATTTTGTTATGATGACACGAATCGTGGGTTGAGAGTTTGCATGCGTCCATGAAAGCTTGGAAATTATTTGCAAAATTCAACCGTTTCATAATCCGATTGTTGTGTACTCGTGCATGACTCAATTCAAATCACCCTTTTTCTTGATGATCGTTATATTATACCTGTTCGATTTCAATGAATTCAAGATTGCAGTGAGGAATGCAGGTATCCACTCAAAGGAATGGTATACACTAACAATTACAGGTGGCAAATTTGGAACCTAAGGGCGCAGTTGCAGAATTGTGCTTGATGGCACCAAAGAGGAGCGAACAGGTTGTCAGAATAGAACCATAGGGTGCCGAACTTCTTGAAGCCTATCCTCAGATGGCTCAAAGGTTCAAAGATGCTTGGTGGTTTGAATTCCTCACCACTTTTCAGGGTTATGATGAGCAGGTCTTCATGGAGTTCACTCTGAATTTCGATGGTCATGAGGTCGAAATCGGTAAAATGATGATTCTAGTAATAGAACAGACTATCACAAAGGCTTGTAGGCTGGTAGTTGGAGGAGAAAGATGGTGGAAGAAAGAGCACGTCGTTACTGAATTTGTAAACCAATTCCCACTTCCAGACAAGCAAAATCTGGATTGGAGAAGGGGAATACCTCGTAGTTGGATTCAACCCGAATGGCACATGTCTTTGATCGTGATTCACAGGTATATCACCTATGAAGGTAGATTCTCACTGGTCTATATCTACCACGTCAAGATACTAATGCATTTAAATGGTGATTACCCGTTAAATCTCCCTTATTTTCTGCTCAAAAGCTTGACAAATATGTCAAAAAGAGTGCAGTCACTCTCCACCAATGCTAAAAGTAGCCTTTTCCATCAAGTCTTGATTAAAACCTTAGTCATGTCTGCTTTGAACAAATTACAGAAGCTCTGGGGCTGGCTCACGGGATCTTTAAACCCTATCACTCATTCCAATAAGTATAAGAAAGGCAAAGGGAGAAATACCGTTGCACAGAGCTGAGACATCTTCGATGAAACCCCTGCGAAAGAGGAAATTTCTGATATCAGGGTGACTAGGAGGAGCAGAAGTAAAAGACCTAGGTGGGAGCCAGAAATTGAAACGTTTTCTGAGGAAAATGTTAAAGGGGAAAATGATTCAGATAACGATCTTGATACTCAAACTATAGTCAAGCTTGAAATGCCATCAACCAATAAAAGGGGTGTTGCAATCAAAGGGAAAAGAATTAAAGGTGTTTCTGTATCACAGAAACCTAGAAGAAATTCTACTAGGGTCACCAATAAGTATAGACTGAAGTCAAATGAAATGTTCAATCCGCAATCAAAGAATAAAACTTCATAATCATAGAAGATGACTCTGAGAATGTTGAAGCAAGTACTAGGAAAAGAGCAAAAAGAACTCCATTGCCGAAGAAATCTGTCAGCAAAGGAAAAAGAATAATTTCACCACCTACAGGTCCTGTAATGAGAGCTTCAACTAGATTAGAAAAATCTAAAGAGATGGATAAAGGTATTAGTGAAACTTTTGAAGATAAACATGATTACTTTGAAGAATCAGATCGCATACCATATGTGCCTGGAGCTATAGATTCAACAAGTTCTGAGGAAGAACATAGCTCAGAATTAGTCTCAAAGTACCAAGTTAAAGCCAAGGAACCTAGAGTTGCCTTAAACCTGAATGAACCTGAACCTTTTGAAGAATGCTCAGGATTCAGAGTTAAAATTAGAACTGATAAAGAAAAGATCAAGGAGTTTCAGAAAACAATAAGACAATTAAAGAAGGAGAAGGCGTAGATAGAACAATGGAATGATCACCAGCAAGAAAGGATTCAAAGTTTTAAAAAGAAGAAGAAAGAGCAAAGGGCATTGCTCAAAGAACTCAGGGAGATTAATTTCAGACTCTATTGGCACAATGTCGTGCTTACCACAAAGCTCAAACAGAGAAATGCTAAAGCCACCGCTATGATTATATCCTAAAGGTGACATGGAAATTTGCTACAATTATATTTTAAACATTTTCCAGGAAATATGGCAAGGCCTACTCGTTTTTGGTCAGTAAAATGCTAAGACCTCGATCTGTTTTACAAAATCAAACTAAATTCCTATTTTGTAGAGTCAAATGTAATGCTGGCAATATTTGCAATATCAAGCTATTGAGCTGTGATCTATTTTGGGATTGTAGAAGTTTTTTTTGAGTGAACTACCTTAGTAGATATATACTATTCAAAATCTAGTCATTAAAGCTATACTAGATGATAGGATCTGGAAGTTTTATAGATAGTTTAAATAGACAGAAGAAAGACCATGTTCAAGTCGAAAAATTGGAGATCCAAGGGACCTTTTTGTGAAGCACATTGTAAAGGCATTTATGTTCAATTTGACACTTAATAGCAAAGGCATATGGATGGTTAGACCCTCTTTTTCTATTTTGTTATTTCTTTATTCATGCTTGAATTCATTATTCGAATTGCAATGCTTTTTTATTCTTGACTAATAATTTATACAGTGGAAATTTTACTGTAAAGATAA
Source organism: Picea mariana (assembly GCA_032191745.1). Lineage (NCBI taxonomy): Eukaryota > Viridiplantae > Streptophyta > Pinopsida > Pinales > Pinaceae > Picea > Picea mariana. The sequence goes on from JASDQU010314370.1 coordinate 13,284, forward strand.
TTTTTCAAGTTTGATATCAAGTTGATAATCTTGTTTCTTTATAATATTTTGAGGCAATAATTCTTGTGAAGTTGACAAATTGAAGGCTTCACCTTCCTTTTTCTTAATTGGTTTGACCCATCTTTGTGTTTACCTATTATTCATTTATTGGGATATAC
>JASDQU010314375.1:0-13440 GCA_032191745.1 Picea mariana
CGAGTAGATAAAAGATCAAGAGGGATAGTCCATCTGTTCCCGTTGCACAGGACAAAGGTGGCGAAGCATAGATCTCTTCATAGAGAAAGAGAATCGGCGATTTGGATGTGTCGAGAAGGCTCGCGAAGTCCCGTAGATCGTCAGATCTGGGAGAAGGAGCGAGGTGGTTAACACGCAGGCGCAGGAAGGACCATTAGCCATTTTCTATCGGCGATCGGAACTGGAGAGAGCAAGGGTCGCATGCATGTCAAAATCACGAACCGCGATTCCCCGATTTTATCGGAGCCGTTGATTAGAACGGAGATAGGTGGCACGAATCCCGTGGATCGGGGATTCGGCATTCGGGGTTTCCAACGGCCAGGGACTTGGTATCGCGGATCCGCGATCCCGGAATTTCTGAAGGTTGACGTGGCAGCGTGGGAACCGGGGTCATAGTGGAGTCCAGGTGGCGTGCTCGTGGGACATCGGAGTTCAGTACTCGGGGGTTTGATAGATCAAGGTTCACGCTGCGAGTAGGAGTTCCCCGAGGTTGACCTTTGACCGTCGGGGTTTCGGGGTCTGTTTTCCCAGGGACAACACCGTGCGGCTCGCAATATCGCGAGTTCCGATCCCCCGATACACGAAGGGGTGATTGCTGAGAAGACTGTGGGTAGAACTCCCGAGAGGAGTGGAAGAGCTTGGACTCTTCAGGGCCGAGAGAAAGAGAAGGTCCTGGTGGAAGTGACCGTGCCAGTGAGGGCAGGTTGCGTCACACCCACCTCCATGAGTTAGACTTTGAGATTCCTGACGATATGACATGTTTTCTAACTCATGATATTGTTGTGCTCGATGTATCACTATTTTGGTTTATGATGAAGCACAAAGGCAGGTATCAGGGATCATTGATGGATTGGCTACATTGGTTATTTGACTACACCAACATGCAGTCAGAAGGTAAGTACAGGTAAGTATTTTGCTTTGTATTTACATTTATGACTGCCTTATATGCACATTTACTTACTGCCTATATGCACATTTATATGCTATTGCTTTACGTGGTGGCAATACCACCCCGTCTTTGTCGTTGATGCCCTTTTGTCGAGTGTGAGCAGCTTACAGGTCTATGCCAGAGATTGCTAAGGTTCTCATACGCTCTACCATTTAGCGCATGTTCCCGAGTTGGAGCCAGATGTTATCCCCGATATCTAGAGATAACTAGGAGATCATGTCTCGAGGCCCACATGGTCCTAGACATGGAGTACCGAGAGCAGGAACAACTTGAGCATGGCCCTGGAGGGCCCATCTTTCTTCTTTTCAGCCAGACTTGTCCTGTCAGCAGTACCAACTTCCATCACTACCGGCCTGGGCTTGCATCAGAGAGGGCTCTTGCTCCATGAGGTAATTTGTCTGAGGTATCATGGTATGTGTCATATTTGATAATTATAACCTTCTTATATATGCATTAGGTTCCTTTCATTTCAGATGACTGCTTGGATCTTACACTAATCCACTTGACCACTGTTGGGGTGATTGATGGGGTAGCTTAGAAAGCCGGTATTCATGGGTTTAGGTTAGCCACCAAGGGGGGTTTGCAGAGCCATCGTTCTCTCCCACCATATTATCACTTTTCCATCTTATATCCCACTCGTCCATCCCTTTCCCCTAGTCTGGCCATTAGGAGGACCATCCAGGGTACATATTGTCTTGTGGGAAGAAGGGGCTAAAGGCCCAGGGGGTAAAAGCAGCTGGTAAAAGGATAAAATCCATAGGAAAATAAAAACCTAGAGATTCTTCACCCAGGGGATCCCCGAGAAGGCAATAAAAGGCCTCTCGATAAGAAACTAAGGGACCCTAAGAAAAAATGAAATAAATAAATGCAAGACCTAAACCAAGAGGATGGGAGGTCTCATCACGAGCTGGCCGATTATGTTCATAGGTATTTAGCAGTATGAAATTGCCATCATCTGGTCACCAAACCAGGGCAGTGACCTTTGGTTGCATGGCCAAAGGAAAGGGGGTCTCATCATGAGCCAACCTTCTCATTTCTGTGAAGATACTAGTGGGTAACGCTGTCAGCTCTAGCCACCAAGCCAAGGCAGTGTCCTCTTCATCTAGGCTTGTAGTAAAAATGCAAATAAAGAAAGATAAGGCAAAAAGGGGTTTGGAAAAAAATGCATCCATGACGGGTACAACTTGCCTCCTACAAAGGCACCCAAAGACAACACCAGCCCTAGGTCTGAATATGACTAGACATCCCTAAAACCATATCATCTCGTTACACATGGTTTGAATGACCCTTTGAGGAAACTTTCCATCATTTGTGGGTACTAGCCCAATAGGTTGCCTTGTTGGTTTCCCTAGCTTTGTATAGTGGGTCTGTGTAATGTATTTGAGCTCTTAGATGATTTGTTAGGGGCTTCATGCACATGTTTGATAATTTTAATGATGAGATATGATTTGCATTGCTATGATGTCTAGGACTGATGAGCCCCTGGAGGGCATAGTGTTTGATGTGCAGGATCATGCCCGATGGAGATGTACCAGAGGATCGGTGCACATGGGGAGATGATTAGCTTAGACCTCCATGGTGCTGAAGAGCCCATCAGATGGATGTTGGGATGGCATAGGTAGGACAGAGTGGTGACGAGCCTTTGCACAGAGAAGAAGAAGTACGCCCTCATCAGAACATTTTGGCAGAGACCTAGCCTATGGGGATCAACCCCTTACAGATGGGATGTTGACCTTGATGATCAGGACACCACCCAGGGTAGCTTGGATGATTTATGGAGCATGTGGCAGCGTGCTGGGATTCTTTGGCACGTGTGGCACGTTGCAGGAGCCCCAGGAGGGGCAACGTCTTGCTCGGTGGATGATGATTATGCCCCAACAGGGCCAACGTCTCCCCTTTAGGGGGATGACGTCTCATTATTAGCTCATTTTTGGCATTTTAGCATGTAAAAGTGACAAATTAATCAAATAATGTATTGTCAGCCTTGTCGGCTGTTTTAATGACCTGTTTTGTTAATTAAAGGTCATGGAATCATATAAATAGAAGACGTTGCCTCTTCATTTTATCATATGATAACTTTCTCTCTTGGAGTGATATCATTTCTAGTCTTTTGTCTTGGTTTTTCTTCTCTTTGGGAGTGAGGCGCAACTTCTTGGAAGGCTATTGTTTGGCAAGTGGTGCTTTTATTCATTGGAAGGTTTACAACTAGGATTTGGATTATGCTTCTTCATGATCTTGTAAGTGTTTTTTCATCAAAACTTCTTGAATGAATGGTTGTTGATTTAACATCTTGCATTAATTGTTATCTTGTTTTTATTTGCTTAATCCTTGAAACCCTAGGGAGCCAACACACAAGTAGGTTGTGGCTTCATGTCCCCATGAATAAAGCTTATAGCCATTTGATTTGAAGGAATTTTATCCTAGCCATAGCTACACTAGATTCCCTCTTGTCTTGAGTTAGTTTTAAGCACAAATTGAAGAAAGAAGATGTCCTAGGCCTAATTTAGTTTACACCTAGGGTTTACTTCTAGGGTTTTGAAAAGCCTTGTATGAAGCAACACTTTTCAGCCCTAGATTTGTGCTTGTAAGCTAGCCGTTTTGCCAAAGAAGTCTCAAGGAAAGAGGAGAAAGCTTTAGGCCTAGCCTTAGCTACACCTAGGTAAGCCTTTTTCTCCTTAGGGTTTGGGTTGATGGCCTTGCCATAGCAACACCATCAAAACCTAATCCTCTTGTCTTTGAGTTTAAGCCTCCCAAGCTATTAGTATCATCTCCTTTTGACTCCGTTAACCCAAGGCACTAGTCTAGAAACTCTTTCTTGAGCTTGTTTATGCCTTAAACTCTTTCAAACTACCTTTAAATTGAAACCCTAACTAACCTAGCGTCTAACTCTAGCCAATTTTGAACTAACCCTAATAAGGTGACATCTTGCTAATTTTCAACTTGTGTTTGGATAGAAAAGTGCGGCCTAGTCACCTTATCATAGCCATAGAGGTTTTACAAGTTTTCATTCGTTGAATTTGTCAAAATGTTACTTCTTGGCTAGCTAACCCTAATCCTGCAACAGAAATTACATAGGTGACGTCACACCTTCTAGATCACTTGTTTTGGCTTGCAACGTTGTGACTTTTGTCATCTCTTTTGATAGGTATTGAGCCATTGATTATATCTATAAGCTTGTTTGGTAAAATGTTGTGCTCTTTCCCTTTCAAAATAGCTTATTACTAGGGCTGACGTCACACTTCTTGCAGCAACAATATAGGTGACGCAGCAAATATATCTATTAATGAGCAGATCTGATTTAAAGTGCATTGTGATTTAATATAAGGATTTAAATCTTATACACTGAATGCTCGTTATCTCATATGCTTTATTGAAGGAGTGATATTAGTCTTTTGTCTTTGTTTAGCCATCATTGACTTCGTCAATAATAGCATATGATCATTTGCTCATGTATATTTAAAGATAGTCACTATATGCTTTGAAGTACTAACCCACTGCAGCACATATTCTAGTTTATTTTGTCTTGTCTCGTAAACAGGTGCCATCCAGTGGAAGACATTCTTCTTGACTATCTCATCATTAGCAGTAATCTGTGAAAGGGAATCTATCACTTTGATCCATTATACCTTTAGCCCTTCTTTAAACCAGATTGCTTAGGGACGTCTCCTTTGGACTAGCCATCCTAAATAGAAAGAGCTCCCCATCGAGGTGACAGTGGGTGGGGAAGCTCTTGTTACGCCGGTTTCAAGCCTTGACTCAAGCTCCTTAGACATTTCCTACAAACCGTGCGATAATAGTATTCACAAGGTGTCTTAACTTTGTATGCACTACATGAAGAAAAAGATATTATATGAGTTTGTCTTAGAGTATGCAAGGTATATTATCATAATAAATGTATTATTTGAAGTAATATAAAGTTAAATATATTTGATGGTTCTCTTATTATTTTGAGAACAAGTTTTAACTATAAGCATTATTTTCCTCCCACATATAAGATAACTTTCAAAAGTATAAGCCATGTGGAAATGTTTGGTAAATTTTGTGGAGTAGATACCCCAAAATCTTCATTTTTCCTATGGTTTCCCCACCAATATCACATTAATTTCAATTTTTTTCAAATTTTCCATTTTTTCCATTTTTTCCAGAGTCGCATGAGTTTTAAAGGGTAAATCTCTAATGGTCGCTTTGGAGCTCCGCGCTTCATATTTTCCAACAAGTCTAAATAGTAGAAACCCTGAAGCTTCAAAAACCGAAAGTAACAACTCCCGATAAATCCTAAAGAACTCACAAACACAAGTCATAGGACATGGGTGTTTGAAATCCTTCACGAGCTAACACATGGCACTTATTTTTGAAATTTTTGTTGGATGACTGACATGCTCTCGAGTGACATGTGGCACCTCTCTTTTATTGGCACATCATCCAGAATGATGTCATCTCTGCCATGTCACTATGGGAGATGGCCCTTCGAGAGTTTAACATAGAGTGAGTCCAGAAGTCACCGAAGTCTCAAAAGGTTGAAGTATTGGACCTTTAAAAAGAGTAAAAAGGAATTAATAAAACATTTAATATCGAAAGTTAATCGTGATTAAGAGTTAATTAATTACTTCGTAGTTTCAGATTTTGAAAAATTTCCTTTCTGCTATATTCAAAACCCCTAAAGTCCGAACATCTGAAACACTTGAAGTTAATACAACATTTTAAACATGATTAGTTAAGATTTAAAATCGATTGTCTAGAGATTAACTCCTCTGCAGGTTCATGATCCGTGAGGTTTCCACCGTGTCACATCCAAAGGTCCCGAACGCGAACTGTCAAAGTATCGATGGCATTTATGGTCGATTAAGGGTAATGACTTCAAACAAATATTTTGGATTTCCAGGTAGTCAATTCTATTAAGGTTAATAAATTCCTCGTCCATGAGGTTATACGAAGATAGATAAACTTTTGTTTGAATTAAAGAACTTCAATTTGAAAATCACTTTCACCACTCACAATTAGTAGTTTTATCTAGTAAAGAACTCATAGATTTCTCTTGAAACAGGTAAGCTCACTCTATTTCCTTGAGGATTATAACGCCACAAAAAATGGAAAAAAATATTGACGCCACGAGTAAGGATTCAAACCCGAATGCATATGTTCTATTAGACACTACTACGTGACTCACGAAAGGCAGTAAAACCTAGACTCAATCTTTTGAGGTCCTGAGACATGAAATCATCAACTGTCCAGAAGACTCTATTGAGGAAGACGACGACTCTTATATATTTAAGCTTAGAAATATAACACATTTGGAGTTGCACAAGATAGCAACACGGTCGAGAATCATGCCTTACCACGATATGATAAGCTAGGCCTTGGAATAGGTTGACATCCATACCAAGAGAATTATCAACCATGAGGAGGTTGTCATCGAAAAACCTTAAAAGTATAGCTGAAAAATACAACCCATGTGTAATGTGTAGTGGTGTTTCTAGATTTTTTCCCATTTAAATTTTATCAATTGAAGAGCAAGTGGCTCCATGCGTAACCTATTGAATTGAAGAAAAAAGGAAAATTGTTTAACATAAAAATAGAGACGACACCAATGGGACATTGCTAAAGCGGAACATTCATAGATTGTTAAAAAATCAATCCTTTAGTGTTTTTCTTATTGCTGTGGTTTTCCTCATCCAAAGAAAATGAGGAATGATATTAAATGATATGATAAAATATAACACAAAAAATAAATACTATGCTAATTGAACACTAGTTCATGGGAATTTGGATAAAGTGTTAAGTGGTTCAATGTGTTTCATTTTGACTGTGACTAGCCTCACACACTTGTCATGAAGAATGAGGCCAATGTAAGTTTTGATTAGTGTTAGTAGAATAAACGTAAAAAACACAATGTATATGAATGGGGAAATAGTTCATAGGTACAAGTAGTTAGAATTTTAAGATGTCCATCAAGTTTTGATTCTTGTTTGTGACTAGTTCCATCTATATGGTATGAAGGATGATATCGAGTGAAAGTTATATAAGATAACTTTCAAAAGTATGAGGCATGTGGAAATATTTGGTAAATTTTGTGGAATAGATACCCCAAACACTTCATTTTTCCTATGGTTTCCCCACCCATATCACATTAATTTCAATTTTTTTCCACTTTTCCTAGGGTTTACCAACCATATCACATGATTTTCAAAAGGATGACAATATGACATAAATTATAAGAAGATGAGTCTAAACAAAAAATGTTATTGGACTAGATAATATGCAGATCCGTTGGTAAGGAAAAACAACACAAATAATAATAAACACATGTACCTATTCAGAATCATTGAGAATATCCTTGCGGTTATCATTGAATTATCTATAGGTATCTCCCATGAATTATCTTTTACACTTTATGGATGAAACCACAAAATTAAAACCTCTAGATTGATCCCCATTGGTTATCCGATGGTTACAACAACACATTCAATCTAAATGAGTAAAATGGAGTATCTATCAAGGCATTTTTTGTTGAGCAGAGGTGAAGAGAACTTGTGGGCATTGGAAGTATCATTCTCTATGATTTTGTCCTTTAAGATAGTAACAAACACACAAAAAAATACCCTTTGTTACACCCTCGTCACGATGCTCTTCACACTCTCATTTGACAATAGATGTTTCTCTTCCATGGTCAACATAGGGCTCATCTAGGACACAAAAAAAAAACTAGCTTCAACACTGCCACACCTTCAATTTTGGAAGCCATGATTTCAAGGATAACCTATTGATATTTTAATATTTTAACGTTTTGCTAAAACCTTTGCTTTCAAAACAAAGGATTTAGTTGATATTTTAGTATATCTTCACTATAACTAAAAATTATGGCCTATCAGAGGTCCTAATGGAGTTTTTTTTTTTGGTGTGATTATAATAGCACAGTGCACTAGTGCACACATATGTAATGTGCATATGTGCATATTATATATATTTAAAGCGTTGGTGTGTATTAGATTTTCTAAAGAACTTATGCATATGAAATAACTAATGCATATTATACACTTCTAAAGAACTAGTGTGTATTATATATTTTGAAAAACATTGATGCTTATTATATTTCTAAAAACCCGTCACATATACTATATGATTAACCACCTATTTTAATATATCATTGTGCATTGTTAAGTCTTGGTAATGGTAACGATGGGAGTAACAACATTGGTAACAATATTGTAGTAGGAAACCCATATTTTAGTTAGTAGCATAGAAACTCTTATTACAATTATTAGCTCTAGTGCATTTTTGCATGCATTTCACATCGGTGCATAACAAATATTTAAACAAAACTATATATATATATATATATATAGAGAGAGAGAGAGAGAGAGAGAGAGAGAGAGAGAGCCTCATCAAATAGAGAGTCAATATGATGGAATTTTTCTACTAATGATAAAAGAATCATAGGGGAAGTATTGATGGCATTTATGGTCAATTAAGGGTAATGATTTCAAACAAATTTTGTGGATTTCCAGGTAGTCAATTCCATTAAGGTTAATAAATTCCTCGTCGGTGAGGCTATATGAAGATCGATAAACATTTTTTTGAATTAAATAACTTCACTTTGAAAATCATTATCACCACTCACAATTAGTAGTTCTATCTAGTAAAGAACTCACATACTTCTTGTGTAATAGGTAAGCTAATTTTGTTTCCTGGAGGATTATAGCATCGTGAAAAATTACAAATTACAAAAAAACTTTACGTAGCTGGTGTGGATTCAAACCTGAATGCATATGTTCTATGAGACAATACTCCATGAGTCATAGAAGGCATTAAAACCTGGACGCAAGTTTTTGATGTCCTGAAACATGAAATCATCAGCTGTCCAAAAGAATCTGTCGAGGAAGACGACAACTCTTATACATCTAAGCTTAGATGTATAACACATTTGGAGTTGCACAAGATAGCAGCATGATCGAGAATCATGCCATACAATGATATGATAAGATGGGCCTTGGAACATGTTGACATCCATACCAGGAGCATCATCAACCACGAGCAAGTTGTCGTTGGCTCTTTTCGACGTGAACACCTACAAGTGATGTACAAACTCTCCCTTACCGCTAAATACACTTACAACTCCACATTCCTTATAGAGTTCGAGAGAAAATATTTCATCCAATACACCAGTAGTGGTCATGATATAATGAAGAGATGGTGGGGACATCTGTAGAAATTCAGAACCGATGCTCATGGTACATACGCCACAATTTATTTGGACACTCATATGTTGTGTGTAGACATGATGCTCTGTCACCCATTCGAAAAGAAGAGTTCTACACATTTCTCAATGGAGTGGGTAGCCTTCATGAACAAGGTAGCTGAGGGTTACACTTTCAATTGGGCCAAAATATTGTCGAATAATTTGACCAAGGAAATTGTTGATTATAAAACATCGAAATCAAAAGGGAAATCTGCTCCTTTTTACATGTAGACATATGTGATGGATGTCATCCATTCTTGACCCCTTTTCCTCTAATGAACTAGAGTTGGACCCCGGCTACATATTCATTTTTTCACTCCAAGTTATGGGAGGAGAAAGCCAAAGTTTTATTTTATGAAATCTGTCACAATATCATAGTGCAAGTTCACATAGCTATTTATGGTCACCTACCTCCCTCGATTTTAGAGAGAATTATGGGAAACCTAGGCAAGCTCGTAGATTGTTTCATTGAGGATAATTTCTCCTAATTATCAAAAAATATGGTTTTAGACACTAGAGACTTATTACATAATTAGTTGGACATGCATGGGCCCTCAAACTAAGACACATGTCCTCCAAGTAGTGACTGATCTCATGGATTAAGGTGCGTTTGGAGGCAAAAGGAAAGCATTGACTGAAACAAGCCATTGCCCATATGGCTTCAAGCTAATGGACAATGACTCTAACCACAATAGAAACCTTGCTTGTGCTACGTATACATCATTATATGTGGTAATTATGTTTGTAATACATATGTATAAGTAGTGTGTAATGTGGATGTAGTTTTAAGGTTTTATAGTGGGATATAACATGTACCCATTATATTGAATATGGATTATTTGAAACTATATGTTTGTGCAAGATAAAGTGCTATTTAATATGTATACCTAATTTTAAGTTAATACATTTTTTTATTTAAACATAAAATTACTAGTAATTAATGAATATTACTTCGTCATAACTAAAACAAAGTTATTAATTATTTTCTTAGAACATTTACAGTGGGTATCAACTTCCTCTCATGAATTACCATAATGACATAAATTAGTTGTAGCATTGTAAGCTTATGTGGCATTGTACCATTGAAAAGGGTTTTGGGGGTTTTGGAATTGAGGAAGCAAGATGGACGAAGGGAACTTTTTCCGAAACAGATTTTTACGATTAATTGACGAGTCGTGAAATGAAGCGACCGATTAACAATTAAAAAAAAGATAGTTTATAATAAAAAAAATTAATATCGTCTTGGATTCCTCCCGAAATTGTATTCACTCATCATTTTGAAGGGGACACGCACCACGATATTCAGTCCAATAAAAAGCAGAAGTTAGATTGTCTGTGACCGTTTGAAGGAAATGCACGATGTAACAGTTTCAAGGAGACACACGAGCGGATGGCAGTGGAATTAGAATGTTTCAGAAGTAGAATTTGACACTCATCATTTTGAAGGGGACGCGCACGACGATATTCCTTCCAATAAAAAGCAGAAGTAAGATTGTCTATGACCGTTTGAAGGAAACGCACGATGTAACCGTTTTAAGGAGACGCACGAGCAGATGACAGTAGAATTAGAATGTTTCTGAAGTAGAATTTGAAAAAACGGAGCACCATGAATTACTCATAATGTTGCATAAAGCACCTACCTGTCATTCTTACTGGCTGAATTCCCTTCGATTGAATTCAAATTAGCATTTAGGTCATCGAATATCTTACCTAACCTGTATATATACTCAAAACTCTTCACCTGTGCACATATAATAGAGATCAGGAGAATGGGTAACATGCTCCTGTGAGGACTCGTCCAGCGTCACGGTCGACAGATAAAGATAATGAGAGCCGACGGTACGGTGATGAAGCTGCAGAGTCCTATTTTTTTTATTATCCACATCATCTAATATTTGAGGTAGCTGCTGGTCTTCAACCTCTTTCTGAAAGGGCGGGGCGGGGCTTATAGCTGGTCATCTATATTATCTCATTCCTCTCCGAATCTCACAGGACGCATTCATCAATTGAAATAACAATATGAATCGAAGGTACTTTGCAAGAGCTTCTGATCATGGCATTCCAAGAGCTAGTTCCAGGTTACAGCCAGAGTCTCCTACGGACATACGCAGAGATTCAATAAAACAAGAAGAAACAAATGATCCTAGAAGTGGCGTCAGGATTGTTTTTTCTTCCTATTCCACCGACGGATCCACCGTGTGTGAAGTGTCGACTGACAAAAGAAGATGATCCTAGAAGCGGCGTCAGGATTGTTTTTTCTTGGTCTTCCACCGACCGGATCCAGTGTGTGAAGCTTTGACTGAGAAAAGAAGAGGTTGCTTCCTTTCTTTCAGCCAATAACGTCAACATGGTGATGAGGAGATGAAACCTATGATATGAGATATCTCCTGCAAACCAGGTCGCCATGAACCCCATCAACGCCATTTAAGGTCAGTAATCTTTACCCATTGACGCGGTTTATTTTTAATATTCTTTCTTGCTCTTTCGAGAGATTTTTGAATTATTTAAAACAGATTCAGATGTTTTTATGTTAGGTCTGTGTGTGATCTTTGAATCATTTTAAATAGATTTGGATGTTTTTATGTTAGGTGTGTGTTTGAGTTTTGAATTATTTAAAGCAGATTGCGATGTCTTATAATATAAGATGATAATTGTGTTCATGGCTTGAAATTGAGTGTTTGAGTTTTGAATTATTTAAAGCAAATTTTCATGTTTTATAATATAACATGATAATTGTGTTTATGTCTTGTTTTATAATATAACATGATAATTGTGTTCATGGCTTGAAATTGGGTTGTCAAGATTCCTATGTTTTATTATATAACATGATAATTGTGTTCATGGCTTGAAATTAGATTGTTAAAATTCCTCTTTAGTCAAGAATACAAAAACTCTTCACCCTTCTCTAACCAATAAAACACACTGATGCTACTTCTCAAATACAAATACAGATAGTGATAGATAACTATTTTTTAATCACCTCTTTATTAATGTGGTGGTATATTAGTTCAAACACCCACATTGTTTAAAACATGTAGTGGAAATTTGATTGGTGGATTATCCAATAATGTAATCTCATTTTCTTGACCTGATTAGATCAGTTAGTCAGGTAGGAATTTTTCATTAATTTCGAGAACAAATCGGGTTCTCACACAATGTGAGACCATAATATTATTAGTTTGTTTGAACCTGCATTTAAGACTAGAAGACTCTGCACCGACTGACCTGGAGTTTCTTTTTTGTCTATAAATTGTTTTGTTTTCAGATCACATCATGTTCATAAAAATTTGGTTAGTTATAGTACAGAAGTTGCACAGTATGATTATATGATTGAATTGTTTGTGTTGTAATAAATGAGTAGTAACTTGTAAATATCCTAATTCGAAATGTAAATATTAGAAAGATACTCATCTTGGGGAAAACATACTACCACTACTTTGATGATGAGTATTACTTGCTTACTGTTACTGAAATTGATATTGCAATAAATGAGTGGTAACCTGTAAATATCATGAAGATAATCAGGTGACCATAGCTTAAGCCAATCTTAAGTTTCTATTAGTAGTATCTCCACAAAATGTATATATTGGCAATAAGTGTGGCACTAGACGAAGTTGAAAGCCTATGGTAAACGATATCTTCTGAAAAAAGGTTTATTGGAAAAAGATGTGAGAATCCATCATCTCTTCATCCATTATTGTGCCAGTGCGACTATCTTGACACAACGACTTCCAATGTTAATCCAGGAAACGTTCGTTGTGAGCTGGTAGACACCGCTCCCACTTAGATCACGGCTCTATTCAAGACATAATAAAAGCTGGCAGTACATGCTTTGATATAAGTCTCCACACAGTATCACCTCAATTGGGGCTTGTGTATACAGTGTAGGAGTCTTCTTCTTTTTTTTAACAATTTATTTATCAAATAATTAATTTTATATGATTTTCTATTTTATTTAAAATTTTATATGTTTTATTTATTTTAAATAATGTATTTATTTTCTAGATTATTTAACTTAAATATATAATTTTATTAAAAATTATATGAATTTAATTTATTTTAGATATATATTAATTGTTTTTATTTATTAGTTTAAGTAATATAATGTTTGTTTCCATAATAAGTTGATTTTAAGGTTTTTATTAAATTTTTTTTAAGTAAATTTTTGTTAAAGTAATATTTTCAAAAAGTTATGTAAAAACAATTTTTAACTCCA
>JASDQU010314376.1:2165-13249 GCA_032191745.1 Picea mariana
GATAAATCCTTATGGATGGAGGATATTTTAAGGTTTTCCAAGATAAATGATCAGGCTCCATCCAAGAGAAAGCATAATCGTTCCAGATCATCAGATCTTGGCAAAGTGCATGAGTTTTAAGTCTCTGCATGCGCACATGAGTGAGGATTCACCAAAATCCAAAAGAGGATAGGGATCGTCCATCATCCAGAGGGACAGGTGGCGTAAGTTCTGCAACTTTGGATGAAATAACTCCAAGAGAGAACAAGTGTGCAGGAGTTGAAACTCTCGAAGCCCGAAGAGATGAAATGATTTGCAGTCGTCGATAGGTGAGGGGAAACGCGTCGACAAATCGTTGAATTCAGGTGAAATCACTCCGAAAGAGAATGAGTGTGCAAGAGTTGAAACTCCGGAAGCCCGAAGAGAGAAGTGAACTACAGTCGTCGATCTGTGGGAGACACAGATTGCCAGATTGTTGACTTCGGGTGAAAGCACTCTGGGAGAAAGTGAGTGTGAAGGAGTTGAAACTGCTGAAGCCCAAATAGCCAAAGTAAGTTGTTGTTGTCAAATCCAGAAGGACAGGTGATAGAGATCTGTGAAATTCAGGTGAAAGCACTTTGGGGTAAAGCGAAGGCGGAGAGTTTGAAACTTCTGAAACCCGAATAGCTGAAGTGAACCGTAGTCGTTGATATGTGGAAGACACGCATCGACAGATCGTCAAATTTGGGCCAAATCACTCTAGGAGAAAGCGAAKTCGGAGAGTTTGAAATTCCCTAAGCCTGAATAACTGAAGTGGCCTATGTTCGTTGATCTGTGAATAGAGATCGACGATGGGGAATCATTGCGGGGAGAGGAGGAGAAATTAGTGAACRTGCTAGTTCAAGGCCTACTATTCACCAATGTCGTTGATCTCRTCAGGAAGGGGGATTAATGACCATGAYTAGATTGATTTGGGYGAGTACATTTCTGATTTCAGAGATTGAATCCTCCGATAAAGAGCGAGAACGTTGGTGCCCCAAAATTKCTATGAGACGTTGATCGATGAACAAATTGGCAAAGACCAGATCATGACCATGAAAACCTGATGATGATAACATGTCCTATGTTTTGATTCAATTTGAGACCAGTAAGGTCTCGAGGAGCTAATCTAGCTCGAGGAGAATATTTTACAATCCTTGACTRGGAGTTCACGCGGCCCCGAAGGGGAGAAGGGAGGTTTGCATCAGAAGGCCAACTGGAACTGAGAATGAAATCATTTTATCCCTAGTTACTACCTTTGTTAACATTTCTGCATGATTCTAGCTAGTATGTATCTTTTCCAACTTCAAATTTGCATCTTCCAAAATGGATCATATGAAATGGTACATGAGTTGTATATACTTAGTATTATAATGAAAGATTGATTTATTTGCAATATGAATGGAACTTTGGCTGTCACATTACAACCTACTATTCTCCTTCTTCTTTCCCAATTCCTCCATAAAACTATGTAACCAAATCATCTCTTTACTAGCCTCTGTAGCAACAACATACTCTGCTTCTGTTGTTGAAAGAGAAATAACCTTTTGCAGTTTCTAAATCCAACTTGTAGTTTTTCCACCTACAGTAAAAACATAACTTGTGGTGCTTCTCTTGCTATATTTATCACCTTCCATATCTGAATCAACATATCCCTGTAGAATAGTGGTTGAACCTCCAAAACATAATGCATGAGTAGCAGTACCTCTCAAATACATGAGAATCCATTTTACTTCCCCCCAATGTTCTTTACCTGGATTATTCATATACCTGCTCACTACTTCCATTGTATGTGTAATATCTAGTCTTGTGCACACCATAGCATACATCAAGATGTCAATTGTTGGTGAATAAGGGACCCTATACATGTATTATATCTTCTCTTGTGTCTTGGCACACATTTCGTTATTTAATTTGAAATGGATGGCCAAAGGTGTACTAATCGGTTTTTCATTCTTCATTCTATACCTCTACAACACCTTCTCTATGTACTCACCCTGAGACAATATCAATTTGTGACTTTTCATGTCTCTTGTTATTCTCATACCAAGGATTTTCTTTGCACCACCCAAGTCCTTCATCACAAATGAATTATCTAAGTTTGTTTTAGTACATTTGTATCCTCCATGTTATACCCTACAATAAGCATGTCATCTACATACAATAGCAAGATAGTATAGCTTCCATTTTATAGCCTCTTAAAATAAACTCAGTGATCAGAATGACATCTACTATAACCTTGTTCCGTGATAAACCTGAAAAATTTAAAATACCACTGCCTTGGAGCTTTCTTTAGGCCATACAAACTCTTCTTCAACTTGCATACCAATTTTTCCTTCCCTTTTACCTCATACCCCTATGGTTGTTGCATATAATTATCTTCCTCCAAATTCCCATGGAGAAAAGTTGTTTTTACATCTAACCGTTCAAAGATGAAAATATTCTACTGCCACAAGACTTAAATAGTCCTAATTGAAGTCATTTTAACAATTGGAGAAAATATTTCATCAAAAACTATACCTTTATTTTGTGCAAACCCATTTACAACAAGTTTAGCCTCGTACCGCTTTTTGTCTCCATATTCTTCCTTCAACCTGTAAACCCATTTATTTTGAAGTCCTCTTTTTCCTATAGGAAACTGAACCAAGTCCCAAGTCTGGTTATTTACCAAGGAATCCATTTTCTCTTTCATGTTGTGCTCCCACTTCTTTTTAGTGTCTACCTGCATGGCATCTTCATAACTTTGTAGTTCACCAGAGTCCGTCAATAATAAATAATACAATGAAGGAGAGTTTCATTCAGGGGGTCTACTTAACTTGGTAGATCTTCTAACAACACTTGCAGGAGTTTGAGGTGCATGTTGCTCCTGTTGTTGTACATTTTGATTTTCTGGTACCTTTGGAATTTCATTTTCTTTGATTTCATCAAGCACTGTGTATTATGTGTTTTCCTTTTCTTGTTTCTTTCCTTGCAACTGATCTTTGTACATGACGTTTTCATTGAATACCACATCTCTACTCCTAATGATTTTATGATTTTAATAATCCCATAAGTGATAACCAAAATCATTAACACCATATCCAATAAAGGTACATTTCTTGGATTTTTCCTAAGCTTTGTTCAATTTTCTTTATCAATATGGACAAAATGATTTACAACTGCAAGTCTTCATCAATGAGTAGTTTATCATTTTACCTATCCATGCCTCCTTTGGAATGACACCATCCAAGGAGCTCCTTATTACTATACATAAACCTCCTTATTACTATTACATAAACCTTTTCCCACGACACAATACTCTAATATATTCGTCTGACTCGTCGTCTTCTTCTCTCGACATCCTCAGTCTATTTGTTCCTTAGTCACCCCTTCACTCATATCTTCTACTCTTAGACCATCCTTCAATCATTCCCTATTCCCCCTATGTGCGCGAAGGTGACTAATAGTCAGACTCCATCTCCATAACATTCTTGTCACATAGAAAAATCTTTATCCAAGTAGAAAATACATTCAAAAATATTCCATGCGAGCCTTTGAAAAAATATCTTTCTACGACACTATAAGGTTGGGTACAATATATTGCAAACTCTATGATGTACCCTCCCAATATAAGATTCAACCAAAAGTCAATTGTACGAGAATTTTTATTACTTGTTGTATTCAACTATCTGATCAGTTTAGAAGTCCAGTTTCTCGGGGCATCAACTATATATCTTCCAACATTCGCCACTACCCTTTTTAACCATCCAGTCAAAATTATGGGAAATTCATCGAAGAAAATGTCATGCAAATCTATGAATACATACATTTGCAACCATTTTTCGTCGTTGAGTCATGGACTCCTATTCTGTTCTATGGTAAATTATTGTTGCTTCATTTCTAACCATTCTACGATATCTTTCTTATTCGGCCTCCAAAACATTCCCCTCAATTACATATCTTGGTTCCAACAATAGAACCATTTGTTAGCATGCAGGGTAGACCCTAAGTTCATAAGAATACTTAACTAACAAAACCATTAGACATCGACCCTTTCAGCATCACCTGCAAGAAATTGAAGTCTCACCCAAAACATTTAGAGGGGATGCAGGAATAAAGTTTCTGCAGTGGCAAGGGAAAGTGAGGTGTTCAACACATTCTTACTAACCATTTACTCATGTACATAGTTTCCATTAATTAACAGTTACTTAACATCCAACATACCATGCGCGCAACATTATTGTAGTTAACCTTTATTCATTCATCATCTACTTCAATGTGTGATATTATAACAATGTAGACATATTCATAATACTATGACACACCATAAGTAACATGTTAACCATTCAACAGATCTATGATATTCATCTATTACATTCATCATAACAACACACATAAAGAATCACATCAAAACACAAGTTTAACATGGTTCACCCCAATCTTGGGCTATGTCCACAATGGTTGGATTCTTATATTATTCATTTATAACTTTTTTATAGATGTGCACCACACTTAGAAAAGATGCAACAATAACATTACTCAAACCTGCCTAGTCATTCTGCTGCAGTGAAATCCTACCTCCTCAATCATACACCCAAAACTCAGGCTTGACTCCTCGACACTATACTGAAGTAAACCCAAAAAAATATTGATAATCACCAACTACAGAAAAATCTCTATCTATCTCTCCCTTTACATAGTTACACATAATACATAAGGCTAAGCTCGTTACAATGCGCTTACAAAGTGAACAAAATGTCCCAAAATCCCAACGATTTATAACCATTTTCCGCCTTTTATGCATCATTTTATCGCATTTCCTTCTATCGTGCACTTTGAGTCCTTAAACGCTRCTCTCTGTTGCATGCTTTGGTCCATCTTCTAACTACCTTTTATTATTTAATATTATTATGGTGTGGATCCCAAAACTTGTCAAAAATTATCCAAAACGCCTATCCAACAAAACTTATTAAAAATTATGTAGGAAAMAAACTCCCTTAAGATTAGTTTCTCAGCCTCATAGTTCCAATTATTGAAAAATATGTAAACATGATGTTGCACCAAACTAACAACTATATGAAACATTTAATTACTTATTTACTATTCTACCTTACCTAAGAAAAAAACCCTTTTCAAGTATATGAGTACTTATGATCCAGATGGATATCGGTGGCCACCCACCTTTTCCAACTGGCTCAAAACAGTTTTTTGACAATTTTGGCAATTTACTATTTTTAGCAGTTTTAACTTCCGGGGCCATTTTGAGGGCATAAATGAAGGATTTTTGGGATCGAGATCCTCAATGATTTACAAAGGCATGATTGAGCCCCCAAAATTAATCTCCTTGTCGATACCTTTCCAATGGGCTATCACACACCTAAAACAAAGATTGTATGCAAAAGTTACGGCCCCAGAAAGTTGATGTACTAACTTACCCAAATGGGGCCCACATGACTTTTGGTGCTTCATATCCTAGGGTTAGGTTTTTGGATGTCTAGGGTTTTTGGCATTCTTTTTTATTGAAAAAAGGACTTCAGAGCCTCATTGTAATATTCTTCTTGCGAATGCGCGTAGCCATCACATCTCTTCTCATAGATAAGCTGCCACCATTCCAACAAGCTTGTTTCCACTGCATTTTACAGTTTCAGCTTATTTCATTATTGAATAGAAAACCAGTTTTACTGTATCTCTATTATTATGTGTTAAGCACCTGTTAATAATTTGTATTCGTTTCATTCTACTCATAAAATCCGGATCAGTGGTATCAGAGCGGTCTACTTCTTGTCGTCTTAATGCATGTCCCCAACGAGGTTGGAGCACAAAGAGTTGGGTCTCGAGCTTGTTTCTCTTGAGGAAAGAAGCTCTCGCACGCCCAAGCAACCTCTCATGGCAGGAGAAAATAAAGATGACGGGACAGGAGATCCTTTCAAACTGTTGATTGAGGAAGCCCTCATGCAACAGAGGAATTAGATGATGGATAGTTTCACACAAATCCTTTGGCGACTACCAACAGGCGATGCATCTTCTTTGAACGGAGGCACCGCCCCCTTCAAGTTACAAATAAACTTCTATATTCCTATATTTGAAGGTTAGATAGATGCAGATGTTGTAGACAAGTGGTTGAATCTACTAGAAGGGTATTTTTTTGTCCATAACTTTTAGAATAGAGAAAAGATTACTTTTGTGCTCCTCAAAGTCGTTCCCCATGTCAAAGATTGGTGGGAAAATTTCTGTGAGAAAAAGGAAACAGAGGAAACCTCATTATTTTCAGTCACGACCACCTGGAAATCCTTCAGGGATGCTATTAAGGAACAATACTACCATGTCGGAAGTTACAACAACTTGTATACCAAATGGACCACACTCTGGCAAGAAAGAGACCAAGCAGTGCCAAATTTCACAAATATCTTCCATACCTTGCGCACCAAGTTGGGTATCAAAGATTCAGAGTGACATCTGGTGCTCAAGTATCATAGTTCTCTACATAGATACATCCATACCGAAATGGAATTTATGTACATCTCATCCTTGGGCGCAGCCTATCGATATGCCGTCAAAATCGAGCAGAAGCTCAAACAAAAGATGCGATAATTTGGGCCTGAGAACCCCTCACAACAAAAGCTAGGAAAGGGCGGCCCCAACCCACAGAAAAAAGGATAGAGAAAATATGGAAAGTATTAGGACAACCAGCCCAAGATGCAAGCAAAGAGGGACATCGGAAAGACAAAGAAATATACTGGGAAGTGGTGAGACTTCCATAAGATCCCTTGGCATAACACTGTTGATTGCCGCTCAAAATAGTCGTTGGTGGCTGAAGTGAAAGCCTATGAATCAGATGCAGATTCTGACTCTGAGCCAGAACCAGAACGGGATATATGGATCATTGACATGGAACCCAATGCCACCGTTGCTACCACCAAGGTCCATCTTGGTGAACCAGACGAGCCATAAGAAGGAGAGCACCTCTTCCATTCACAAATGTTTGTAAAAGGCACCCTGCTACACTTCATCATTGATAGTGGTAGCCAGAAGAACCTCATCTCAGTAGAGGTTGTCAAGCGGCTAGCCCTGCCAACAACACCGCACCCACAACCCTACACCATTGGGTGGCTCCTCCAAGGAAGCGATCTTCGCGTCAGCCAATAGTGCTGACTATCGTATGACATCAAGACCTTCAAAGACGAGGTATTGTGTGATGTTTCTCCTCTCGAAGTTTGTGATGTTATTTTAGGCTAACCTTATTTATGGAAATTTCATTCTATATATGAGTCTATGCCTCGTAGTGTTATTATTACTTTGAGTAGGAAATTGTACAGGATACCCGAGGCAGTCCCACCTAGTGCTATTTCCTTGATCTTTGCTAAGCAATGTAGGAAGGTCATCTCTCAGGCGAGGAAGTTTGTCTTCTTCATTATTCTCTCTTAGAATAAGAGAAATATCACAACCACATCCAAGGTCTCTGTGGCCAACATCTTCACACAAAAGAAGCAAGTAGATAAGTTCATGGAAGAATACTTAGATATCTTCTCCTCACCTACAAGGGTACCTCTGCATTGCCAGGTCAAGAACCCCATTGATCTGACCCCCGATGCACCACTACCCAATGGGCAGTCTATCATCCCTCTTTGTTAGAGAATGAGGAGATCAAGCGACATATCCAAGAACTGCTCCATAAGGGGCACATCTGCCCCATCTCATCACCTTGTGGGAGCCCAATCTTGATGKTACATAAGAAAGATGTAACCTGGCGACTCTGTGCAAGACTTCCGCTAGTGGAGACATTACATTCTTCGGAAGGAGATAGTCATCCACACTGATCATAATCCACTGCAGTTCATGAAGACACGGGGAAAATTGCAGAATGAMTGCCATCAAAAGTGGTCCACATACTTGCAACAATTCCACCTCAACATCAAGTATAAAATATGAAGCACCAATCGTGTCGTTGATTGCCTCAATAGACCGCCAGTTGTGACACTCACCATGGTGCTTCACTCTTATGGCCATGAGACATTTGGATGGCCCCAAATCTATGAGAGAGACCCTGACTTCACCACCACCTACCAAATGTTGGGTGAAAACGCAGTTGCCGATAATTTCCATCTTCAGGATGGGTTGTTGTGTTGTCTGGGCCATATCTGTGTTCCATCAAGTGAGCAAGCGAAGTTGATCTGGGAAGCCCACTACAGTCGGGTGGCAAGACAATTTGGCATCAAAAATACAGTGGCAATGCTACAGAAACATTTCTACTGGTCGAAACTTCGACATGAGGTCAAAAAGTATATCAGGTCCTGCACTGCCTGCGCTATTGCCAAACCGACCACTAAGAAACAGGGCTTGTACACCCCTCTTCCTACCCCTGATAGGCCATGGGAATCCATCTCAATGGACTACATGTATGGCCTCCCATCCACCAAGTGGGGAAATGACTGTGTTTTTGTGGTTTTTGATCGCTTTTCTAAGATGGTGATTCTGGTTGCCTGCAAGAAGAGCATCACAGCAGAGGCCACTGCCAAGCTCTTCTTTGACTGATTATGGGTACATTTTGGAATCCCACAAACCATTGTCTTAGATCAAGATAGTCAATTTTTCAACACATTCTGGTTGAGCCTTTGGTCACTGTTGGATACCAAGCTCACCAAATCCACGACCTTCCACCCCCAGACAGATGGCCAAACCGAAGTTGTAAATCGAATGATTGTGCATATCCTTCGCATCTATAATTCAAAGAAACCTCGCACATGGGATGAGATCCTTCCATATGTATAGCATATATACAATCGAGCCCTGCATAGATCAACCGACCACAGCCCCTTTCAGGTGGGGTTGGGATTCCAACCATTGGGTCCCATAGATGTTGCACTTCCCTTTGCGGTCACCTTGACCGACTCATCTCCTACTCCAACTGAAGATGACAAATCCACTCAGTTCATTGAGTGGATCCAACACATCTGCCAACAGGTTCAGGATATCCTACAGAAGTCCAATGACAAGTACAAACAACACCATGATCAACATCGGGTGCCACATAAGTTTTAGGTGGGCGACAAAGTTTGGTTGCACTTGCAGAAAGAATGCCTTACAGGACCCTATCGGAAGCTTTAAACACTCCGTTATGGGTCATATACTATCACCAAGGCCATGGGGGATAATTATTTTGAGCTCAACATTCCTCCTTTCCTTGGCCTGTACCCAGTGTTCAACGTGGATCTCCTTTGCCCTTATTTCCCACCATTATTGGACACCTAAGAAGTAGCAGAACAACTGACACCAAAAAATCTCAAACTCGAATGCATACAACAAGAATCTAATGATCATATTGTGGACACATAGATCAAGGGAAATCGACAACAAAGGATCCAACTTTATTGAGTCGTCAAAGCAGGGCAACTTCTGCACCAAAGCAAGTGGCTTACCCGGGGCCAAATTCAGAAGAAATTTCCTCATCTGATGGGGGACCTCAACGCAATGGAGACCATTGATTCCTAAGGAGGGAGTATTTACCCAGATGGATATTGGTGGCCACCCACCTTTTCCAACTGGCTCAAAACAATTTTCTGACAATTTTGGCAATTTACTATTTTTAGCAGTTTTAACTTTCGGGGCCATTTTGAGGGCCTAAATGAAGGTTTTTCTGGATTGATCTCCTCAATGATAGTTGAAGGCATAATTGAGCCCCCAAAATGAATCCCCTCAAATATACCTTTCCAAAGGGCTATCACACGCCTAAAACGGAGATCGTATGCAAACGTTACAACCCCAAGAAGTTGATGTACTAACTTACCCAAATGGGGCCCACATGACTTTTGGCGCTTCATCCCCTAGGCTTAGGTTTTTGGATGTCTAGGGTTTTTGGCATTCTTGTTTATTGTAAAAATTCCTTCAGAGCCTCATTGTAATCTTCTTCTTGTGAATGCGTGCAACCGTCACATCTCTTCTCAGAGATAAGTCGCCACCATTCCAACAAGCTTGTTTCCGCTGCACTTTACAGTTTCAGCTTATTTTGTTATTGAATAGAATCCAGTTTTACTATATCTCTGTTATTTTGTGTTAAACACCTATTAATAATATATATTCATTTCGTTCTACTCATAAAATCTGTATCAACTTCCAATGAAGCCATGTACTAGGACTAATACATTTTGTGGAATAATCTGCCCATATGTACTAGGACTAGACACGGGCAACAGTGACATGTGAATGGTGCAAACATTGAAATTTTTTAAAACTATTTTTGTATGCATTGAAATTTGACATGGATAGACTATTCACATGCCTTAATGATATGGGAGGGTTTCTGGACTCAAATTTGATTCACATACCCACTTTCTTCCATCATCAATTCATCATGTAAACCATAAACCCTAATTTAGTGGAGTCATCTATTTGTCGGGTTTTAGTTTTCCCAATGAATGGATGCATTATTTTTGACATTGAATGGGAAAACACATGTACCTTCTTAATTTTCTTCCTTCACTTGATGTGGGTCTAGTCATTCCTAGCCTTGAATTGAAAGTTACACATAGTCTTAGTCATCACCCTTCAATGTGAAGTGTTGGAATAATAGCACTAAGTTTTCAATAAAGATTAACAAAATAAATCAAACAATGATGCATTACAATCAAGAGAGGTTGAGAAGAGAGCAAAAAATAAATCTAATTAACTACCACACAATCAAGAAAATAACAATTAAGAGAATAACAATTACCCTATTGCAGTGACATGCAAAAGTAAAAGAGGGGAAAAAGAGAAATTATACATGCACTTACCATCTTAAAGGTGCCATGTTGTTGAATATAAAATAATGTTGATGAACTTTGGGTAAGTTAGTACATCAACTTCTTGGGGTTGTAACGTTTGCATACGATCTCCGTTTTAGGCGTGTGATAGCCCTTTGGAAAGGTATATTTGAGGGGATTCATTTTGGGGGCTCAATTATGAACTTTGGACTCACGAGAAGATATAGTAGGACTAGGAACCTACTAGATATAAGGTTTGTGTTGACCCATGTTCCCATCCACCGATCTTGATAAGGACAAGATATGGATATGATCTGAAAGACTTTGAAAGTCCAATTCATAGGGACTATGAGGGGAATATATATATAT
>JASDQU010314381.1:0-13440 GCA_032191745.1 Picea mariana
CCACTGTCATAACCACCACCCTTATCGCTACAATTTCGAACTCACCACCCCATAACTCGCTTAGCTATGCAAAACACGAACGCTCAGAGTTAACAGAAGAAAGGAGCCATTGGTGGATCACTAATCTGTAGAGAGCAGACCAAATCAATGCTGCTAGAGGTTTATGACGACACTAGAGAAATCCTGGGATGAGCAGGATGGATGGAGTATGTGTTACGATTACAAGGTTACAATGATGAGATCACACTAGAATTCACCATGAACTACACATTAAATCACTCCATAGTCCTAGGAACACATGTGCAGGTCACAGAGGAAATTGTGGTTGAAGTCACTGGGCTACCTCACACAAGTGAGAGATGGTATAGACAAAGGAATTCACATGTAGAAATTCCAAGATAGTTCCTCGAACTAGGGGAAGCTTTAGTCAAGAAAGGAACATGCTTCGAATACTGATCATTACCTCACCCATGGAAATATGTGTCTCTCTTCGTTTAGAATTACTTCAATTGCGAAGGATGCTATGGCACTATTTACGTTCAACACATCCTACTGCTTGACCGTCTATGCCATAATCGACCGATCAATATGTTGTATTTTCTATTTACTACATTGCAGACAATGGAAATGCTTGTCCAAAGGGCTAAGAACCCTATAGAGGTTGTATCTCACCATGACCTTATCAAATTACTTGTCGAGCATGTGTTTCAAAAAGAGGGTCGCACCTAGAATAATATATTGCAACCACCCGTTTTCCTCACTGAAAATAAAATTGCTTCCCTTCAGGTAGTTGAGTAGGCAACACCTGCACTTCCGACTCCATAATATACTATGATTGCAACACCTCCATCAAACAACGAGGTTGCGGAAATGGAAAGACCAATTGCTGCAACTCTACAAAATAAACCCAAGTGAAAAAGCAAGGAAAAATCCCACCATGCGACAACTCCGATAGAAGATCAGGACAACGATGTGGAGATAACGACCAACAAATTGCCCACAAAGATACTTCAAGGGTTTACCAAAAGACCACCTCCCATGCCGAAGAAACGAAGGACAAAACACAAAGTTGCAACTCAGCATAAGAAGAGAAAAATTGCCAAGTCCTAGGAGCCAGTCCACGAGGAAAAGTAGGAAACCGAGGAAGCCGAAGCCTCTCCTGCTACACAAGAACTAGAGGAGGATACACACCTAGACACCCAAGAACCGAACGAAGACACTCTCTACGAAGGCCTCACTTCTCTCTTGTTGGCATACACATATGACAAGGAGTTGGTAGTCTCCACAGAACCACAAAAACCAATGGAGATGCCTACTCAAGAACAAGCCCTAGCACAAGGAAACGAGGATGAGAAGGAAGATGCCTATGTTCTTTCACCCAAAAAAATAGAGAGCACTCCTCCAACACAATCACCTAAGATTCAAGAGGAACAAATGGAAAATACATAACACTCTGGCAGTACATAACACGAGGGGAAATTGAATGTTCTCATTGACACGACAATCAACATAATTGAGGGCAACAAACTAGAAACAATGCCTCTTGTTTAAATAACAAGAGACACTCTTGAGGAATCAAATGTTGCTACTCCAGAGGAAGATAAGTAGGAAATATAACAAATGGAAAATACATAACACTCTAGTAGTATAGAAGACAAGGGGAAATTGGATGTTCTCATTGACACGACAATCAACATAATTGAGGGCAACAAAGTAGAAACAATGCCTCTTGCTTAAACAACAAGTGGCACTCTTGAGGAATCAAATGCTGCTACTCCAGAGGAAGATAAGTAGGAAATAGAACCAAAAGGCCCTACTGTCATACAAGAACCAATAGAGAGACCCCTTGGGGAATTACCTACCCATTCACAAGAGGAAGAAAGAGCAGAAAAAGTCTCATTGGGTAACTACTACGAAGATGATCCTATTGCTACACCACACCAAGGCCTGCAACAGTCATAACCACATGCTTCTACCACTCCCAAATGGGTAAGCATCCCACACTCTCTCCTTATCTATGTCTCTTTGGTTAGAGAAAACAAAATGTCGAGGGTGAAAAATTTAAGACTTAAGATTAGTTTGAAGATGCTCAAAGAAGAGATGGAGGAACACAAGGCACCTAGAAAAATCAGGTTACCCTGCAGAAGGTTCTCTTGTTGCAAGGGAAGCCTTAATCGACTCACAGCAAACAAGTTAGCCTAGGGAGACAAAAGAAGTAGTTGTCCAGGCTACAAATTTTATGGTGATTGACAAAGCCACTCAGACAAAGGCAGAGTCAAAACAAAACAAAGGAACTCCAGTAGAAGAGGATATCAATAAAGAGAACGAGACAATGGCAGAGGCAATTTGTGGTATTAGTGACCCCCAAAGTCACCCCAACTTCTCTACACTGAGTGATCATCATTGCATGAGGACATGCAACAATTTTGGGCTGGGGGAGATGACGGGTGCCTAAAATGGCATACTTTCAACACCCGTCTATACCTTTTTGCTTAACATTTTCTGTTTATCACTTCCCTTTTTGATACTTCCATTATCCAGTTCATCTCATTTGTCACTAAAGGTATGAATCATGTCTCATATGCCCTTATTATGTTATTTTTGCATAATTCTTAGGAAGAACTCGCTACTATCGGTCACTAACATTGTTGCACAAGAATCTAGTAGTTGCAACACTTCAAGTGGCTAAGACTCCTCTCTGTTATAACTCCAACCTGATATAGTTTCAAGTGCAAAGCTAGTTGCTGCAATTTCGAGAAAAAAATCCAACTGCTGCAACTCAAGGTGCATCTGCGATTGCTGTAACTCCAGACATACAGTTATAATCGCAAGCACAATTTTCGTGTTGCAACTTCAAATATAGCTCACCAGCCCAACGGTCAATGTTGTAGCTGGCAGTTGGGAGTTGACAATTGGGAAGCAATCTCCACGAGGGAAGGAGGCATAATAAAAATGGGCGACTAAGGAAATTAGTTACCTATCGAATCAACATATTCCCATGTCTGATCCAGGTGGATATTGGTGGCCACCCACCTGTTCCAAATTCCAATTGGCTCATCTTGACAACTTTCAGTTCAACACGTTTCTCTATAATGGGGACATTTCTTTGTAATTATGGGTTCTGCACTTTCGGGGCTGTCCTGAAGCCCTACACAACATCCATGCGGATAATGGTGGCCGCCCACCTATTCCAACTGGCTTAATTTGGAAGTTTTCATGTCAATACATCTTTCTGTACTTCCAAGGCTATTTTGGGGACCTAAACAATGTTTTATTGGCTTGCCATAGTCAATCTAAAGACCAAGTCAAAGTTTGATGGCATAATGCGTATCTCAAAAAGACCTTTCCAACGGGCTATCACAAGCCTAAAACAAAGATTGTATGCAAAAGTTATGACCCCGGGAAGTTGATGTACTAACTTACCCCAACGAGGCCCACATGACTTTTGGCGCATCATCTACTAGGGTTAGGTTTTTGGATGTCTAGGGTTTTGGCATTCATGTTTATGATAAAAAGGCCTTCAAAGCCTCATTGTAATCATCTTCTTGTGAATGAGCGTAGCCGTCACATCTCTTCTCAGAGATAAAGATGCCACCATTCTAGTGAGTCTTGCAGTCTATATTTTCACAGTTTCTGTACATTTATTTCATTAATAGAATTCATGTATTGTTGTAATTCCCTGTTTTTGGTAACATTTATGTGTATTTCATTGTAATATCTTTGCTTTCATTTCGTTCCGAAAATAATCTGGATCAATGATATTAGAGCAGGCTTCTCTTGATCATTTTTCAGTGCATGTCCTCGACGAGGTTCGAGTATAGCAAGTTGGGTCTCGAGCTTGTCTCTCTTGAGGACAATCACGCTCGCATGCCCAAGAAACCCTCCATGGCGAAAGAAAAGAAAAATGACGGAGCATAATATTCTATTAACCTGTTGCTTGAGCAAGCTCTTGCGTGATAGAGGGACGAAATGATGGAGAATTTTTCCCAAATCCTTCAATGTCTTCCGATAACAACATGTGCATCTTCATCAAGCGACCACTTTGGAGGAACTTCTCCCTTCAAGGTACAAGTTAATTTTTATATTCCCGATTTTAAGGTCAAATACATGCAGATGCCTTAGAAAAATGGTTAAATCTGCTAGAAGGTTATTTCTCTGTTCACAATTTCTCCGATAGGGAAAAGATCACCTTCACACTCCTCAAGGCTCTCCCCCATGCCAAACATTGGTGGGAAACATACTGGGGGAAAAGTTCTACATAGGAATCTGGTATATATGGGGCCGAGCCCACTTGGTATTTTTTTGTGGATGCGGTCAAGGAACAATATTATCCTGTTGATAACTATGAATACCAATACATGAGATGGACCACACTCTGGCAAGAGAAGAGCCAAACAATGCCAGAGTTCACAAATAATTTCCATACCTTGCATACCAAGTTGGGTATTAAAGTCTTTGTGCGACATCTGGTTCTGAAATACCGTGGGGCTCTGCATAGGTACATCCAAATAGAAATGGATTTCCTAAACATCTCATCATTGGGAGCTGCCTATTGATATGCTATCAAAATTGAGCAGAAATTTAGGCACTAGAATAAATGGGAGTTCGGGTCTGCAACTCCACAACAACTAAAGCATGATAAAGATGACCCTAACCAACAACCTCCTGAAAACCAGTCCAAGACATAGGAAAAGAAGGGTAAAGGAAAGACGAAGAATGACACTGGGAAGTGGTGTGACTTCCACAAAAGCCCCCGGCACAACACCGATGAATGTCGTTCGAAACAGTCATTTGTGGCCGAGGTCAAAGACAAGGAGCCGAGCCCTGATTTAGAATCTGATCCAGAAAATAATAAAAAAATACAGATCATCGACACAGACCCCACTGCTACTATCACAATCACAATAATTCAAATAGAAGAACCAGTAGATCCTGAAGAGGTGGAGCACCTCTTCCATTCACATATGTGGGTGAAGGGGATCTCATTGCATTTCATTATTGATAACGGCAATGAGAAGAACCTCATCTCAACTGAGGTTGTCAAACAACTGGGGTTGTCGACAATACCACACCTGCAGGCATACGACATCGGGTGGCTTCACTAGGTACGAGATCCTCGAGTCAGCCAACAATGCCACCTGTCCTATGGCATCCAACCCTTCAAGGATGAGGTAGTGTGTGATGTTGCCACTCTTGATGTCCGTGATGTTGTTTTGGTCCAACCATATATCTGGAAACGTCATGTTGTTTATGAGTCTCGACCCCGTAGTGTCATTATTACTTTGGGGGGTTATCTCTACAGGATACTAGAGGTAGTTTTGACTACTGTTCCACCAAAACAATGCTGCAAGGTAATCTCTCATACGACAAAATTCAACCTCTTCATAATATGTTCAAAGGATGCACAAAAGGCCATTGCAGCCTCAACACCTTATATCCAACAACAACCGATTCCATAAGAGAAAGAAGATATTATTTCTTCACCTACAATGGTGCCTACACAATGCCCCGTCAAGCCCAAAGACAACAGGTTGGTGGAAAAGATTCAACCCCTCCAGCAACAAGCTTGTGACAACCTTCCACAAACCAAGCAACACAACTTCTCCAGCAAGGCACACAACTCACAAAAATACAAATTCAACAAACGCTTTCCTCTCTTCCCCATGCACTCGATGCAATGGAGACCATTGCTTCCTAAGGGGGGAGGACTGATCCAGGTGGATATTGGTGGCCACCCACCTGTTCCAAATTCCAACTGGCTCATATTGACAGTTTTCAGTTCAACACGTTTCTCTGTAACAGGGACATTTCTTTGTACTTATGTGTTTTGCACTTTCGGGGCTGTCCTGAAGCCCTACAAATTATCCAGGCAGATAATGGTGGCCACCCACCTATTCTAACTGGCTTATTTTGGAAATTTTCATCTTAATACATCTTTATGTACTTCCAGGGTGGTTTTGGTGTCCTAAACAATGTTTTCTTGGCTTGCCACATTCAAACTATAAATAGAGTCATAGTTTGACGACACAATGCGTAGTTCTCAAAAATACCTTTCCAACGGGCTATCACACGCCTAAAACAAAGATCATATGCAAAAGTTACAATCCTGAGAAGTTGATGTACTAACTTACCCCAACGGGGCCCACATGAATTTTGGCGGTTCATCTCCTAGGGTTAGGTTTTTGGATGTCTAGAGTTTTGGCATTCATATTTATGATAAAAAGGCCTTTAGAGCCTCATTGTAATCATCTTTTTGTGAATGAGCGTAGCCGTCGCATCTCTTCTCAAAAATAAAGCTGCCACCATTCTAGAGAGTCTTGCACTCAGTATTTTTACAGTTTCTGTACATTTCTTTCATTAATAGAATTCATGTATTGCTGTAATTCCCTGTTTTTGGCAATATTTATGTGTATTTCATTGTAATATCTCTGATTTCATTTCATTTAGAAAATAATCTGGATCAATTTCCCACTAAAATGGAAAAAAATCTTTGTAACTAGATGAATAATCTAATTCTCATGGTTGTCCATCCATTGTTTGTATAATTTTAGAATAGTAGTCGTATTGTATAAAAACCTCAGCTCCCCAAGAGCTTGGGGGGGATACAACTTCGGTTCTATCTTTCTAATTGTGTATTGATGTATTGATTAATCGTGTTATTCTAGTTCTGTAGTTGCTTACCTCTCCTAAGGGGGTAATGCCCCCTCCTTAGTTATGTACTGCGCGTAACAATAGTATGAGAATTAACATTTTACTTATGTTCAATTTATTATATTGATTAGTTGCTTTCAATTGTTGTAATTCCAGATCCATAACTTTATTCACATGCTATAGATGTTTTTTGGTTTGTTGTCATTCTAGAATCATAGTATCATTCTTTAATCTCAGAGTCATTTTTCAGTTTACTGTAATTTCAAATTTACAAAATAGTGTGTTGATTTATGAGTGGTTTGGTTTTCTAGTTCAACATATTGTAATGTCACAATCATTTTGCACTACAATTCCTGTCTCTTCAATTTTGGTTATAACAAAATTCAACTGCTACGATTCACGTGGCTGTAACTCAGTTAGATTTCTTTTTGTGTTGTAGCTTCATTGCTGCAACTCCACTTGCAGTCTCACTTAGTGTGTTTATTTTCTGATTCCCTCTAGGTTTAGTCTTTGTGATGTTGAATTGATGTTGTTGGATTAATATTGAACGAACAAACACTTAATTGTTGCAACAATATAAGAGCTTCATTATACTCGAACAAGTCACTAATAGGTCATAGCGCAAGTTTCAATTTCCGCAAGTGTGATTTCAATTATTGGAAGTGTGATTTAAATTTCTGAAAATGTGATTTCTATTCTTGCAAGTGTGATCTCAATTTCCGCAAGTGTGATTTCTATTCTCGTCAGTGTGATTTCAATTTGTGCAAGTATGATTTCAATTCTTGCAAGTGTGCTTTAATTTCTACATATAAACTTAGGATTTAACATAAGTCTGGTGACTCAATTAAGTATTATGAGTCTTTGAATTGCGATATTAAAGTGCTACAACGCCATAGTCAAACAACACTTTTCTTGCATAGATTATGCACGACACTTCACAAGTTCCATACGAGCCCATATTGATAATTAAATGTCCAACTCTTCATTTGCTTACTAAGTTACTTAGAAATTAATTGAAAACCCCGTCAGACAGGTCGATGGGTTTCCCTAAATTTAATTTGGCTTCATTCATGTTTTCAGTCTTCTCTTGATTTGTGTGTAATGCTTGCTACTCTATTAACTCTTTATTGGCCATTTCTTCGCTTTCTTTATTCCTTTTTTCTTCTAAACCCTTCTCTTGTTTTTCTTCTTGAGTAGCATTTTCAGGGTTTTTTTGCCGCAATTCTTCTCCTATTTGCTTTTGAATTTATTACTCTTGAGCCACCTTACTCCGTTCTTATTCAATAACTCGATGCTCAACTTTTGCTTTCAATTGGATTTCTTCTTCTCTTCTTGCTTCTTCAACCTCCCTTTCAGTTGTCACACCCCGTGTAGCAACTACAATAGTTTGTGTCATAAGTTCTATTTGTTCATCTACATAGAGGGTTTTGAAAATAGTAAGGTTGGTTTTAGCTTTCCTCTCCAGAACCACGACCTAATTTTGTGCACTTTTAGTGAAAACCTCATCTTCCTATTTTTCATGGGTATATGACCAATACACAACAACTTGTTCAACATGTTTAGGCATGATACCTTTGGGGTCATGCCTCCGGTACCTTCCAGTTTCAAATCTATATTTTAAATGGCTCAACCCTTCCTGTCTGGCCTGTGAGGTATCCTTAATAAAATAACAACCAAGTTGAAAACCATAAGGAATAAAATCCCTCTTTTTGTCTTTGACTAAGGATGCATTGAACCCCTACAATATTATTTGATAACAAATTCCCCCCAAAACCAACCTATTTGACACATATGCAGGTAATAGATGTGCATAACCATTGGATCTTAAAATTCTAATGTAGGTATATTTCTCCTCAAGGTACCAATTCCCAATATGCAACAAGATCTTCTTGGCCCATTTCGACAATATAGGGCACTCTTGATGGAAAATAATGAAATAGAGACGGGCCAAGAAGAGGTCATATATCATAGGGTATGATTTTTTGTATCTTTTCTGCCAGAAAATACGAAAATAAAGATGGACTGGAGTTCCCGGTACTTGACAATTCATATTCATTTAAGATATTTTTTTTTGGCACATACCACATTTAACAATTAGGAGGCCATGTAAAATGATGGAACCTCACCTGACAAAAGGTTCTGAGCTTGTTGGACTTGGTTGCTGAGTTGTTTAGCTATAATGGCGCCCCAATTGAAGATATTCCTAGTCATAGCCATGGTGTATGGAAGTGACATCCAAGCCTTAGTGAATATTGAGCAATCTTTCCCACCATACAACCAAAAAATCAAAACCATAAGATACATATATGGTTCTCTCAAGCTTGTCATACCATACCATCCCGAAGTCCGATTTATGAATTTCCTATCCTCCTACCACCATGAAGCCACTAGTTTACTCAAGTCATGCTACTTATGAAAAGCAACCACAAAATCATTGTTGAGTTGGATCTCAGGTTCACAAGTCTATAATATTTATTGATCTCGGTTGAGAGAAAAATACCTATGCATTTCCCTTGCTCATTATTAATGGATCTCTTCTCAACATCAATATGGCTGATGATCCACTCCAATGCTTCTAGGCACAATAGAACATGGGCCTTAGCAACCATTGTATGTAGTAGAGAACATCGAATATTGGAGAATGCCTCGTCATTGACAACCTTGATGGTTAGGTCGCTATGTGGAGTAGACTCAAAGTATTCTTCATATTTGAATTTATTGAAGAGCTCACTCCAACAAGGAAGAAGTACCTTGGCTCCAATGGTAGGTTTAGTATCCTTGTAGAGCAGTGGTTGGATAAAAACATTCTTTAATGGAATTGTAATCACTAGTTCCACATTTTTGACTTGCTCTACTCCCTTTGTTGATGCTGGAGTTGATTTTCCCAACTGCATGCTTTTCACCCTTGGTGTCTTTGGAGACTGGCGAGGATGAGCCCTTCTCGGCGGAATTTTCCTGCAAAACAACAAACTTATCGGATTATAATCAAATGCTTCTTAATTTCAATACAAATACAACTAAACTAGTGACATAATGCATGCAAACTTGTTTCAAAAATGAATTTTAAACAAAGTTGCTTACTAGGTTTGAAGATGCATAGGGCCAATCTAGACAAAAGACTCACAATTCCTTGCTGCAACAAATTATCAAGAATTTTCGATAGCAAGTGACAACGAAAAAATAGATAAGCGTATAATTTAGGGGTTCTTCGACTAAACGTAGACCAAATCCTCATAATTACAGTCTAGTCCTACGAATCTCCTTGTGTAAATGACTCTATTAATTTTCCATGTCCGAATTCAATCCCTTTTTATAATTGGTAGCGTGAATTTATGTTGTTTTTTAGTTCATCGGTGCTTTCAAAAATTTGTGACCTTTGACGTGATTTTCTTTGGTCATTGAGGTCAACGGTTTTGAGTTACTCGTTGCTTACAAGATTTGTTGTCTGACCATTCTTTCCAAACCCCAGTGGAATATTCGACGAATGTTTGCTCTATTTCATCAACACACAAAGCCATACTCA
The DNA here is from genome assembly GCA_032191745.1 of Picea mariana. Taxonomy (NCBI): domain Eukaryota; kingdom Viridiplantae; phylum Streptophyta; class Pinopsida; order Pinales; family Pinaceae; genus Picea; species Picea mariana. The sequence continues at coordinate 10,175 of JASDQU010314381.1, forward strand.
TTAGGATCGTACATGAGATGATGTGGCATGTTGACGTGGTGTTGATGTGGCATGCCAACATGGGCAAACCTGTACGAATGATGATGTGTCATTGTATGAAAGGTGACATGGAATCATGATGTGGAGGTGTACATTTGGCGACTTGGTATCGATGACATGGACCTATGTGTTTTTTATGTTGACCAATTTGACGATCGAGATTTACTGTTGCAACCGATTGGATGGCTATGATTGATCTCACAGTTTGCAGTTCATCGGTATCGGTTGCATCAACATAGCTTGATCTACTAGAGGCTAATATGGGTTCTGCTAGCGCTGATGGTTTATTGATGAAGAACGAGACTTATTTCCCCAAAGGTGTCAACAAGTTTCGTCGATGCCCAATGAGTTCATTGGTATCAACAAAAAACACAAACATATCAATCTAATTTACCCAAAACTTAGCTCATGCCGATGGTTCATCGACGCTAATGAAAATTATTCGTTAGGATTGACTCTCATATCATATTGGATTATTCTTTCGTGGTCTGATGCTGATGGACTGATTGACACTAGTGAAAATTATATCTTTTAAGGCCTTCCTTTGACTTGTTTCTTTTTACTATAAGAATGAAAGAGTCTATTTTTTGAATTTTCTTAGGTTTAACCTTGACGAAAAAAGAAAGAAAATAAGAGAATCATAAGAAAACAAAATATGCAATTTAAAACTAAAACACAAAAATGGAAAAGTAACAAGAAAAGAAAGTCGTACTCTAAATTTGTCAAAATTTTGAAGGGGTGTGTTGAGTGCTCAACACTTTCTTTGCCACTTTTAAAGAAATGCATCTCTCCAAGTGTCCTTCTTAACTGATCTCCCTTCTCCTTTTGTACTCTTTTCCAACAGTTACTTAGTTTCAATCGTATTTTATTTAATAAATATTTACGAGAGATGGAAGACAAAATAGGATTAATGTAACTTAAATGAATAAAGTAACTTGAGAATACATTTGTGACTTTTACACAAGACAGATAGGGGTCCCACTAAACTTATTAAAAGATTATGTCTCCCATCCATTTTATATCTCTTGCCACTCCTATCAATCTTCTCAAAACAACCAATATAAAATCATATACATCTCACGACCATAATAAATAGGAAGAACCAACAAGATATATTAACACCAAAACCTTGTCCCTCCATATATAAAAAAACTTAATATATAAAACTTGATTCTTCATAAATGTCATAAGCATTATAGCTTTTAAGTCAAAATTTTAAATGTCAAATCAAGTCAAAATCATGCACATATCATCAAAGTGATCATAAACATAAAAGCATTAGTATTGAGATATTTCTGAAAACATATCCACATGTGAAATCACCTTCCTACTATCTCCTTGTAACTCCTTAGTGTTTGCCTTGGAGTGAGTTGAAGCAAAATTTGAAGACTCGGTGGTAGAGGAATTATCTAGAGGTTTCTTTCCTTTTTCATCTGCTAGCAACTTATGTGAAGAATAATTGATCTTAATGCATGGTTGGTTTTGAGCAAATGAATTGGAAGAAGTAACAATAGGGGCAATGACTAGCTTAGGTTGTTTTCTATGACTATTGAGCTAATTTGCAATTCCAAAGACATGTTTATTTGGATTTTCTTCCCTCTCATCATTGAAAAGACCAGGTAGAGGATGCAAAAGAATGTCTGCTATGCTTGGATGAGGCTGCAAAGGGGCATTAACATGTTTAAAAGGTTGAGGTAAAGCTTGTCTCTCACACAAGAAAATATGCTCAATTTGCACCAACTGATTAAACTCATTAGAATTTGCATCAAAATGATTTGAAAACCTTATCCTCTTATTCCTCCCTTGATGTAGCAGGAATCCACCCCTTGCCATCATAGTACATATGCAACTGAACATTCCTTGAGTTGTGCATAATTGACACTACAACTGTCATAATTCTTATTCCTCATTGCTACATTCCCCTTATTTGTCAACTCGATCTTTGCCAAAACCCCTAGGGTTGTACATCGATTATCACATATCCACATTTGATTCCATGTAGAACCAATAAATAGATGCTACAGAACACCGGTCTATGTTAACCAGTCTACGACATAGTCACTTGTTGCAACTTGCCTTCTGTTGTAACACCCTTTCTGCCACAACCACTCTCTCTTTGCAACACATGTGTTCTTTTGCAACATGGTTCCTAATGCAATTCGCCTCTGCTACAACTCTCCTGTTCTTCTGCAACATGCTTGTTCTTCTACAACACACATGGTCTTCTGCAACACGCCTCTTCTTCTACAACATGGCTCCTGCTACAATGTGCCTCTGCTACAACATGCCTCTGCTGCAACACACCTCTGTTGCAACACATCTCCTACTACAACACATCTTCTGCTACAACACATCTCTACTGCAAAATGTCTTCTGCTGCAACATGAAACCCATGCCGATATCATGCATTCCACAACAAATTCTATTCACAACCCTCCATGCTGCATTCAACGCAACATCACCCTTTATTTGTTCCACACAATCCTGAATCAATGGTTAGCTTGTAACCTGGGGAATATCATCATATGGAAACTTCTCAATTCTATGGGATACACAATATTTATATACTCATACAAAAACTCTTAGTGTTCATATAACCAAAGTACTCATCCTCGACGATATCAATCAATAGTAATTAAAATGTTGCAATCATAGTATTTCTCCGACTACAAAATTACATTTGCCTCTCATAGCATATCATGCTATTCAATCACCCTTCTACAAAGAACCATAAGTCTACTATATGGTTTCTCCTAGACTCGCATCCACCTATAAAATATCACAAATTTCAACGTGACCTTCCATAGACTCATGCCACCTACAAAGGAATATCACAATAGGGATATTCTCAATGGGATTTAATTTCTCAAGTAATGGAATGGAAAGTGCATCCATTCATGTCAACAAGACGACAACATAACATCCTACAATATTTCATCTATACACACACAAGGGTAAATCTTCAAAACCCTATCTTTTATTCATTTCACAAAAAATACAATACATCGGCTCCATGGCCAGATACGAGCTTACAATTTTCGTTGGGTTGCCAGTGTCAGGCTGCTAAATTGTAGCTTTTAAGTGTCCTGAATCACTAAATTGTCAAACCAGGGCTAGTATACTTCGAGCTGATACACAGTATGTGCAGACAAGCGTCTAGTCTTTTATTCGAATGCTATCCTAAAAATAAAGCACACACCTATTCTAAGAATTTGAATTCTGATGAC
>JASDQU010314382.1:0-13718 GCA_032191745.1 Picea mariana
TTGTTTTATTATTTATGATAATTTAAAATTATTAACTAAAAAGGGAAAAAGGAAAAAGGGGGTTAATTTCTACACTTGCCAATTTGAGTCCTAAATGAAAAGGGGAAAGAGGGAAATCCAAAATATTTAGGAAACTAGGAAAAGACAGAAACGTAAGAAGAAAAGGGAAACCCAAGGAAAAAGAAGAATGTCAAACTTAGTAAGGTATCTACCATTAAGAACTTTCTAATTTAAAATCGAACTAGCAAATTGATAATGGGGAAAGTCATTAAAACCTGTAAGAGAATTTGGGGACACTTAGGAGCGTTTCTAGGAGTGACTCTAGGTGCGTGAGGAAAATACGGGAAATTAATTAATTAAAGAAATTAATTTGTGGAGGAATGAAGGGGATGGGTGACACTTGTACGGGGAGGAATTTTTAGGATTTAATTTAAAAAAAACTTATTTAAATGAGATTTTAGGGAAGTAAGGGACTTTGAAACTCTATATAATGAAGGGAGGAGAAGGATGAAGGATCTCTTCTATTTGTGTAATGCTACGCTACATAAATCTCTACTTGACTGACTTAGCTTGTGGGAATTGGGATACCCAGCTCAGTGAGGAGTGGTAGCTCAGCGTTGCGAGGTGAGCTGGGAGCTAGCTGAATCTTTGGATAGTGTGTGTGGCCCCTTTATGGATCGCGGGGATAAGAGGGAAGAAGAGTACCCCTAGCATTGGCTGGGAGGTACTGATGAAGTCTTGCCGTTCGACAAGCGGGAGTTGCACGGAGCACACGGGACATCACTCAGAGCGTACGATCAGGCAATGGTACGCTCTCTTCATTTTGTATGGTAGATTGTTGTAGGATTTATGCTTGGATCTGCATGTTTAATGGAGTAAGTAAACTGATTGTCTATATTGATGACTGAATTTCTTTCATAGCCTAGCTCAATGACTGATTGAATCCCATGGCCTTCATTTCCCCGCATGTCTTGACCTCCTTATGTTGTTTGAATGTGACCATTGTGGAGCTTTTGCCTATCATCCCTAGCTCATCAGTCCTCACCTGGGAAGTCAACCAGGAGTCTGATATACGGTCATCGCTTCGACATTAATAGACCTATGGATCCCAATGCCTTTCCTTTCTATGCGAGGATGATGAGAAAAGGAAGAACCTATCATCCATCTACCTCCATTGTTGTCCTTGGATTATTGGATCCTTTTGGTTCTCTTACTATTGTCTACAATTTGTATTGGTATTCTAGCAATGGAAAAACAAATTGATTCATGTCTACATTTTGTATTTGTATTATGGCAATGGAAAAAAAAATTGATTCATGTCTACAATTTGTATTGGTATTCTGGCAATGGAAAAATGAATTGATTGATGTCTGCATTTTTTATTTGTATTCTAGCAATGGAAAAATGAATTGATTCATGTCTGCATTTGGTATTGGTATCCTGGAAATAGAAAAATGTTTTTGCTTTTAAATGTTGTCAGAGATTGTCGTTTTAAATTGCCCACATTTTTGCCTTCAAATGAGACTAAGTTTGTTGTTTTAAATGTCCACGTTTTGCCTTCAAATGAGACCGAGATTGCTATTTTAATTGCCCACGTTTTTTCTTTCAGATGAGACTGAGTTTACTATTTTAATTTCCCATGTTTTTGCTTTCAAATGAGACTGAGTTTGCTATTTTAAATTCCCATTTTGTTTCTTTCAAATGAGACTAATATTGTCATTTTAAATGCCCACGTTTTTTCGTTCAAACGATGGACTGAGTTGCTGTAGAAATCACCCATAAATTTAGACTTTTAAATGTTAAATTCACTTGCTGGAATGATCATGGTTTTGGTAAATAAAAATTGACTGTGTGCGTGTTGAATTCGCCCACCCCTTTTTTTGCTATTCAATTCATAACTGACTTGCAGTAATGACCACAATTTCACCTTCAAACTATGACTGCACTTTCCCTTGAGTAATGGACTGCATTGATGTTAATTGGATACGTTTTCCTTTAATTGTTGAGTTGTTGTCGACTGGGCATGATTGGCCACCATGTGGGCACTACATTTTTGTTAATTTTTCCACAACGAATTAAATGGATAAGAGTTAGTTAAATGCCTTACTATTGCTAGATTCATTGCTATGTAATGGTCGCATTAATTGCCTTGATTTTTGCCAACAAATAAAATGGATAATAGTGAGTTAAATGCCTTGTTATTGCTAGATTCATTGTTATGTAATGGTCATATTAATTGCCAGAACAATTGCTACACCAATGTAAATGGCCAACAGATTCATTCTTTGGATTAAATGACACAGCACATTAAATGTTAACTAACACCTTAAATGCCTTGTTATTGTTGTATTACTTGTTATGACAATAGTCATGTAAACTACCTTGTTAGTGCACTTTTAATTGTCATGTTAATGGTCATGTAATTGCCTTGTTATTTCTATATTAATTGTTAAGTAGCCGCTATGTTAATTTCCTCAATAAATTGCTCCATCCCTTCTAATAGTTAGTAGTTCCCTTCTAATATAATTAGACGGATAGTATTGTTAGTTCGGTCAATATAGCTAGACTACATGCCGATATTTAATTGTTCATAAGTGTTATAATGATAGAATTCTACTTTAAGATTGTAAATGTTGTTATTTAAGTTAATGTCTAGTTGGGTGGAGAATTTGGATTAACATAGACTTGACCGATTAGGTTGTGTTAAAGATTAAAATTTGATTGGTAAGTAAGGAATGGATTGCAAATTTTAGACACGCTGGATTGAATTTTAATTAAGGATAGAGGGCATTTATAATTATTGTTTTAGTATTGACGACTTATATTTGCAAAATTAATTGTATTAACGTTTATTTAGCGGATGCATTATTGTCTAATTGTAACTTGACATGCCCCGTTAGAATGGAACCCTTGTTAAAATTGAATGTAATCATAGACCGGTTAGACTGGGTGAATGGTGTGGGTGGGGGCGATGTCGTGTGAGCTGGCGTCACCCCTTGTCTTCATCTTCTTGTGTTTCATCAACCTTTGTGTGCGGTAGGTACAGTCTCCCAGTCAGTGTTTGGTTCCTAGCTCATCGAAATTTTCTTGAGTCTTGGTCCCTTTTGTTTTGCACCAAGGTTATTGATGCATTTATCACCCGGGGAATGACATGATTCCTGATGAGGGGATCATGGCGCACCTTGGCGGATAGCAGCAAACAAGATGTTGTCCAAAGTAGGTTCTTTTGTGTGAGTGCTCACAAGCTTGCAAGTTGCTCTTGGCACAAGGGCCGAACACCTTCAGGCATTAGGTCCACATGCCTTGAGGTTCTAGTATTTGTTCGTCTAGGCTATGATGTCAGGATCGGGGTGTTGTCCCTTAGCTTGTAGGCATGGTCGTGTTTGCGTTGGAAGGGTAGTCACCCTCCTTATTATTTTACACATGTTTTCTAGTTGTCTTGAGCCAGTGTGTGGTGTGATAGTAACTTGTTGTCTATACTATGTGCTAGCATTCGTCGTTAGTGGTTTGATTAAACTGTTGTCATTATCACCTTATTGCCTCTTAACTCATGAAAAAAAAAATGAAAACAAAAAAAAACTGCTTCACTTGTTGTCGTAATGATGGGGTCACTACATGAAGTATTTAACATGTGTTGACCCTTTGTTAAATGATTATGCTAGCAAGGTAGCCTTGATTTCCAATTGTTGTTAAAAGAAGATTGGTCCTTCCCTTCAAATTTAATGTGGACTTTTAATGTGGCCTAGGAATTTATTGTATATCTCTTAAATAAGATAATCCATAACAAAAAAGAAACTTAATAAGATTTATGTAGATGTTATTTGTTACGACACCTAAAATGTAATGGCCCCTCCATTAAGACAACGAACAACGAGGTACAAAGGTAATTTTTTTTTAAAACGCATAAGGAATATAACGTCAACACAAATTCATAATCATTACAACATAATAACAACACACATGATTTTAAATGAAATGAAACATAAGAATTGCATTAACAGAAATACAAACGACACATGTTCAATTCATAAACATAAATAACAATGACATAGTTCAACACTTTACAATCATTCGAAGAAAAATATAATTAAGATATACCAAACACTGGACATAAAATAACTACCCTCCCAACCTATCCTATATGGTAAGGACCTCCAGGACACATAAGCAACGCTCAAGCCTAGGATTCATCTGAATGATTTTAACCACTTAATGTCTCAGGGCTGGCAATTGTTCTGAGGAACAAGGAGGTTTCTAAATCCCCTAATCAATTTCAATCATATCTCTAGTCTAGAATATCAATCATAGATTAACATTATCACATGGAACAATATAAATTTAGTTACCAAATCAATCATACATCAACAATAATAAAAGGTGCAATAGTATTATAATCACATAACCCATCATAAATCACATTAAATCCAAGGTGCAAGAGAATTCATCAGTTATATTCAGCGCAAATATTCAAATCACATCATGCAATCATACGTCACATTGATTTAAGATGAGAGAGTAATCATCAGTTTTATTCATTGTGCGATGAAATCTAATGACATAAATTCAATCATATATCACATTAAATTTAAGGCACGAGAGTAATGATGAGTTTTATCTACTTGGTGCAAGAAATCTAATTACAAACCAATCATAAATCGCATTAAGTTCATGGCACAAGAGAAATCTACTTTATTTTAAAAGAGAAAAAGAATATAAATACATAATCAATCATATGTCAACATTTTTCTAATGGCACAAGAGTAATACACTTTATTTTAAAAACACAAGGGAATATAAATACGTAATCATCCATACACTTCATTTATTATTATTTCCAATCATTACAAAAAAAAGGGTTCTTTTGTAGTTAAACTTCTCACTAAATAAATGCCACCCTAAGAATATCATTAGGTTCTTGGGAGGATACTATTGAGGACTACCTTACAAGGTTTAGATATCTAAATGTAAAAAGGGGAGTCCAACCTTAGGTATTAACCAAGCAATCTTTACACCTCTAGTTAGGAAGGACCCTTAGGAAGTAATATCATAATATTACCATTTTAAAAATGTACAAGGTAAGATCCCAACTTCTAAAATGATAAGACAGATGTATGTTGAGGCATGGTCAACTTCATAAATGGGAAAAATGGTAATCTAACATGGAGGTATGGCAGAGGCAAACGAAGGGCACCCAAGCACTTAATACATGAATCCAAGAAAGCTCAAATTGACTCAGTTTCCTAAAATGAACCAGATGTATAGGTTCAACTTTTCCATATTGTCCAACAAGGTGGAACATCCATAAAAAATTCACAAAGAAAAAGGGTGGAGTAAAAGGGAAGGTTCAGTTCTTACTTGCAAGAGATTTCGGTGCTCAACTCCATCGTTTCCAAGAATTATTCAATAATAAGAGATAATTTGAATTCATAACTAATTAATCAGATTGAAAATATATAACATAATCTTTGTTAATGACATTTCCATTCAAATAAAAATGAATATTATCGATACCTAACAAGATATTACATCTAATTTTTCGCAAGGAGAGGGTGCTCAAGGAAACCCAATTCATTGTCTAGAAATGGGTAAGGAGGGGGAGTAATACTGGCCTGAAATTGAACCAAGATGAACTGTGAGAGGGCGCTCCAGGAAACCCAATTCTCTATCAAGAAATGTGTAAGGTGGGGGTGAATTACTAGCCCAAAATTCTTCCCAGGCATGGTGTGAGAGGGTGATCTAGGAGACCCACCTCTCTGTCATCATATGAGTAAAATGGAGGGAGCAATCTTTGGTCAATTTGTAAGAAAAACACATAGGTTTTTAAAGGTAAAAATGCAGGTAGAAATCCTAAACATTGGGCAGCTAGAGAAAGGTGAAAATGCAGAGATAACTTGGGTGTTGGACTAATCGTTTAATACGCAAGGTTACTTGCATGCTGGGAGAAATATTTTTCAATGAAGAGACCAAACAAGGGAGGAAAACATAGAGAAGCTAAGTCACTAGGAAAAAGTGTGAAGGAACAAAGCCTTGACCCTTAAGAAAGTACAAAAAAATAATGAAGCTAACAAATTGCAGAGGATATACAATCCATTAAAAATTTGCAGAGATACATACAAATTTGCAGATATATCTGAAGAGAAAAACGCAGAGAGAAAATTACTTTGCTGGGCAATTTTTGATGTGCAACACACAAGGAAGGCCAGGGAAATGGCTGGGTGAAAGAAAATAAAATACAAAGGTACACTTTGTAGAAATTGTTGAGCCAAAATGTCGAGGATATCAAGTGAAAATGACAGGAATTAGAATGGTTACCATGTTGGGCGAGTGCTCTAAAAACACAAAGGTAAGGGATACAAATCACTGAGCAAGGGAATGAAGGCACAAAGTTTAATTTTCTGGGTAGAGCCACAATGTTTTAGTCCAAGTGATGCCGCAATAGGACACACTGTGTTGGGAAAATTTTTCCTTGAAAAATGCAAAGGAAAACCAAGGGAAAAGAAAAAATAAAGATGAAATCACAGAGGGAATCAAAGGAAACACACCAGAGATGAACAAAAACAAAAGAAAATAAAATTGCTAGACAAATTCCTCAAGCATCAATTATAATATGCATTGTAAATATCGTTATAGCTAATGAAGAAAACCAAGAAGGGTTTTAAGGATCCATAATTATTTTAAAAATAATAAATTACACATTAAAATGCTTAACACAATTTTACAATCTCAACATAAGTATCGTAACCGAAGACGATAATTCAAAGATGTTCTCCCACGCTTACGCTCCATCCAACTCCCTGTTTTCTAACCATGGAGACTTCATCAGTACCTCCTAGCCAGCACTAGGGGTATTATTCTTCCCCCTTAGCCCCTCTAGCCACAAAGGGACCACACACACACACAACCAAAATCCTATAGCTCACAGCTCGCCTTGCAAGGTAGAGCCACCTCTCTCTCTCTCAACTTGGGTATCCCAACTCTCACAAGTAAAAATAGCTAGAATTTCTGCATCATAACCTTACTCATAACCAGTGTGATCCTTTCCTCGTCTCAGCCATTTGTTTTATAGAATTTCCTTAGTGACACCTTTCCATTTTCACATTTAATTCATTTTTTTTAATTAATTAGGAATTATCCCCCCCCATACACTGTCACCCATTCCCTTAGTTGCACAAGTAAATCCATAATTATTTTAAATAAAAGTCAGTTTCCCCCACCCATCCTAAAAGAACTCCTAAAATCACTCCTAGTTGTCCCTTTATTCCCTTTATCCCAATTAATGATTGACACCATTCTAAAAGTCAGTTGAGTTAAAATAGGAATGTTCTCTAGTTAGACTAGACTCTAGAGATCTTTCTATGATTACACATTCTTTTATGCTTTATTCCTTTCTTATTTTAAATTTTAATTTGGTATTTTATCCACACATGTGTATTGTATTAATTCTTTAGATTTATGTCATCTCTCTTAATCTCTTAAGTTGGTTTTCCTTTTTTTTTTATTTTATCTAATTTGTAATTTAGTTTTAGAAATCTCACCAAGATTTAGACTTGGGATTAAATTCAAATAGGCTTAGAATTTTATTTGGGGGTATACAATTAATAAATTTATTTTTTAATTAATTAATTAATTGAGTCGTGCTTAAGATTTTACCAGGTTTAACATTCACTCAGAGTTTTCTAGGCCACCTAGATTCTTTGACTCATTCCCTTTTTTATTTCACAACGTGCCCTTAAAGACGCACTCTATGCTCCATGGGTGCCACTCGCCTTTGATTCAAATTTTAATTTCATGAATGTCCCTTCAAGGCACACTCTATGATCCAAGAGTGTCATTCACTTTTGATTCAATTTTTTAATTTCGCGATGTGCCCTTCAAGATGCACTCCGTGCTCCAAGGGTGCCACTCACCTTTGACTGGTTTTGGTAGTTGTCCAACCCCTGGAGTCAACACTCCATTCGGGCGATCTTGTGAGAGACTAAGGGATTCTAAGAAATAAGGACCCATCCTTATTTTGCGCCGCTTGGAAATCTCCATGAGTGACTGTCATAGTCTACCCTCATGACATCATGGATGTCTCGAACTAAGTAATCATTAACCTGCAATTTGAGCCATGACGAATGTGCTAGTAGGCTGTGACAGGGATGTTGACACACCTCTCCCTCAATATCTAGTTGTTGTGCATGGCCCCTTTACTCCTTATGCGAGTCAGATTAGCAAGCAATTGTCATCGTGCATCCATCAATTAAAATTTGTAAAAGATCCATAAACAATCATCATAGTATAATCGATCATATGTCACATATGCATAAATGAAATAAAAAAACCAATACAATCCACTCCTTGACTCAATCTATAGTCCCACAAGATCCGGTTATTCCATCGACATCCTCAATCTATCAAGTGCCCTGCACACTCAGGGAAAACTCGTAACATCTATCAATACATAGATATCATACAACATAAATCATAATCCATCAACATCATCATAGGAATCCATAAGTGAAACAAACAACCATATACTAAAACTGGATCACTTGCATGTAAGTGTCCTCAAAGAATAAGTCAATAACATGTGATGACAAGAGAGGGATGTTACATTAAACACTTAATAAGTGATGCTTCACCTCCATGAAAGCATTTATCAAGTTACTATTGATATTAGAGTATATTTCTACCTGTCACAAGGATTGGACATACGCTCTTGTGTGTTTAAAATTATTTATATTCCTTCCCTTACTTAGTTTGTGTTGACTTGATTGAGTTATTGAATAAGAAAAGTAGCTATTCTCTTGCACTATGAAGAATTGATGGTTATTATGATGACTAACCTAGTCTTGAATTCAGTTTATGATTGGATAATTAGATCACTCTTGTGCCATTAAATAAAGTTGATGTATGATTGTTTTAGTAATTAGATTACTCTTGCACCATTAAATAATGTTGATGTATGATTATTTTAGTAATTAGTTTACTCTTGCACCATTATAAATTTGATTTATGGTTGTTTTAGTAATTAGAGTACTTTTGCGCCATGTAATAATGTTGATGTATGATTGATAATCTAGACTAAAGTTATGAGTTGTGATTGATTAATGAATTTAGACACCTCCTTGTAACTCAGAACAATCACTAGCCCTGAGAGCTTAAGTGGTAAAAATAAATTGTATGAATCTTGGGCTTGAGCATTGCTTATGTCTCCTAGAGGTCCTAACCATGCATGATAGGTNTGGGTGGGTAGTTCTTTAAATGTTCAGTGACATGGTTGATAAATTATTTGTATTTTTCTTCAGGAGCGTGATGTGTTGAATCGCGTCGCTATTTGTGATTATGTGTTGATCATGTGTCGTTAATGATTATGTTAATGCATTGATTTGTGTCGTTAATAATTATGATAATGTGAGCTTGTGATGCGATTAATTATGTTGTGATGTCTTTAATTTCTTAATGCAAAAAATAAAATAAAAATTAACACATTGTACATCACCCAGTGTGGACGTAACAGAGGGGGCGTTACAATGGCATATTGAGTAAATCTCCAATATTAAAAGAGTTATCCATGCTTAAAAGGGTCACAGATATTTATAAACACAGACCTCATTCCACAAGAGCTAGTTGAGTTAAGGAAGGAAGTTCAAAAGGTAAAATAAGTGAGGAAGAAAGGAAAATGGACTTAATATAAACAAAAAATTTAATCATCTTTGATTTCTTTTGGAATGTGCCTAAAACACTTGATTATTGTTTTTTATTTATCTCAAATAAAATAAAATAAATTCTTCTTAAAGAAAAAAGAAAAGAAAAGTAGATACTAAACTATATACAATGTGTGTGTGTGTGTCTATATATATATATATATATATATATATATATATATATATATATATATATAATTATTTCAATAATATAATAAATATAACCCCCACTGGTTTAGATCCATTGACAAGTGCATGTAAATGGAAGGAAATGTAAAAATGAGGTTTAAAGTTCAATTCTCACCCTGATTTACTCATCCCCCCTTGCAAGTTGTGTGGACTAGAACCGCACACCTAAAGTTTATTGAGGACTAGAACCACGACCAATCACAAAAAAATTAAGTTTTAATTTTTCTAACTACATTAATACATTGAGATAATAACTATTAAAAAAATTATACTTAATATATTATACTAAATAGCAACTAAATATTCAATATATTTAAAATTATTTTCTTATTTATAAAAAATTATAATGACAATGATGATTATCTCCACTAAAATCAAAATTGATCTATCACATATAGTTATTTCAATTCAAATATATACTAAAATAACTCTATATAAAATATAATCATATTATATTATCTATATATAAAATATAATCATATTATATTATCTATATGTATAAAACATAATCATACTATATTATCAATTATATAATAAACATATAAATATTATTTATATTATTATTACTATAATGATATATAGTCATAAATTACTCATGAGTTAAAATATTCTTAATAATAATAAACTAGAGTAATTTAGTCACTTTCATAGTGAACATTATAAATTACACATTCTTATTAATAATTTTATTATTGGTAAAAATAATTTATACTCACATACAATCAATTACATATACAAATATATATAATAAATAAAACATTTTTTTAATAATTATTATTATTAATAAAAACAATTTATAATAAATTAAATTATATACACAAATATATAATACTTATCATATTTTCTTACACTTAATATATTATACTAACCCATGATTAAAAGTTCAACTTCTTCAAAATTATTTTAATATTTAGAAAAATAGTTCAACTTCTTCAAAACTATTTTAATATTTTTAAAAAATATCTTTAATATATTATATATAATTATATATATATATATATATATATATATATATATATATATATAATCAAATATATATTTAATGATCTATAATAATATTATATAATTATATATAGTTTGTATTAACTCAATAAAAATAAGGTGATTTTGGAAATAGTGAACATTATAAATTACACATTCTTATTAATAATTTTATTATTGGTAAAAATAATTTATACTCACATACAATCAATTACATATACAAATATATATAATAAATAAAACATTTTTTTAATAATTATTATTATTAATAAAAACAATTTATAATAAATTAAATTATATACACAAATATATAATACTTATCATATTTTCTTACACTTAATATATTATACTAACCCATGATTAAAAGTTCAACTTCTTCAAAATTATTTTAATATTTAGAAAAATAGTTCAACTTCTTCAAAACTATTTTAATATTTTTAAAAAATATCTTTAATATATTATATATAATTATATATATATATATATATATATATATATATATATATATATAATCAAATATATATTTAATGATCTATAATAATATTATATAATTATATATAGTTTGTATTAACTCAATAAAAATAAGGTGATTTTGGAAAAACTACTTTTCTAATAGAGAAATAAAATTTTAAAAAATCACAAATAATCATTTAACTTTTAAAAATCCCATAAACCAATTTAATTTTAGTATGTGTTAATCATCATCATATAAAATATGTAAAATAATATTATATATATCATCTAAATGTGAATATGAATATTATTTGTATTAATGTTATATAAAATATGATAATTAATCATAAATTAATTATGAATTAATTTTTTTAATAATAATATAATAAACAATATAAATTACATATTTTATCAATAAATAACAATTATTAACAATTATGTTAATATTATTTCATTATCTTAAAAATTATATATAGTCATATACAATTAATTATATACATAAATATATTATTACTCCATTGGTAATTAGTCAAACACTATAAACCACCCCAATCACCTCTCCAACTAATCACTCGAGGTATAGCCTAAGACAAATTGAGACGAATGTGCCTAAAACACTTGATAATTATAATTTTATTTATCTCAAATAAAATAAAATTCCTTTTTTATTATTATTATATATATATAACATTATCTAAACTACATTGTAATAATAATTATTGATTTTTTTTATAAAATTTCATATTATTAATTTTCTTAACTTCTTAGTATAGTGATTTTGGAAATTTTCTCTTAATGTTTTTCGAACATAAAAATAAAATTCTAAAAATTCACAAGTAATCATTTACCTTCTTAAAATCCCATAAACCAATTATGTCTTACTGAATATTAATCATCATCATTATTATATTAAATTTATTAAACTACAATTAAAAATTTAATATATTAAAAATTACTTTATTATATATATATATATATATATATATAGTTTATATTACTATTATAATATAAAATATAATCATTAGCCATAACGTAATCATTAATTAAAATGTTTTTTATTAATAATAAATGAAAATAATGTAGTCATGTTCATAATGAACCATATAAAATACACATTTTTATTTAATAGTTTTATTATCTTAAAAATCAATTATAGTCAATTATATACATAAATATATGTAATAATAACTATTATATTTTCTTACATTTAATATATTATATTAAATCATAATTAAAAAATAAACTTATTCAAAATTATTTTAATATTTATTATATTTTCTTACATTTAATATATTATATTAAATCATAATTAAAAAATAAACTTATTCAAAATTATTTTAATATTTATACTAAACCTTAGTTAAAATTGTAATTTATTCAAAATTATTTTAATATTTAAAAAATAATTTTAATATATTATATATAATTATATATATAAAATCAAATACACATTCAATGATCTATATATTAAATACAATAATATTATACGGTCAACTATAAATACAAGAATATTTTATTATTATTATTATAGCATAAAATATGTAACCATAAACAAATCATAAATTTAATTTTTTTTAAATTTATTTACTAGAATGTTAATCATTATCATCATGATAATAATGTATATAGATTCATAGTAAACAATATAAATTACGTGTTGGCATAATAAATAATAATTGAATGGATGACCTCATCAACTATTCTATGAAGAAAAGATATGTGGCTCAAAACTACCTCTATTAATCTTTGGGATTATTATTATTATTATAACAAAAATCATGATAATGTTATATTGTTAATACATAAAAATATGATTATGATTATGATGATTATGATGATGATTAACGTCTACTAAGATCTAATTGGTCTATCGGACCTTAAGAGGGTAAGTGATTACTTGCGATTCTTTAGAATTTTGTTTCTATGCTCGAAAAGCATTAAGAGAAGATTTCCAAGATCACCATACTTTTATTGACTTAAGAGGTTAGGAAGGTTGTTAGTGTGATCAATAATTTGAAAATGAGATCTAATATGGGTATAGGCTGGACAATCTAAGAGAAAGTGCTTTTCATCTTCAACCTTCTTAGTGTCACAAAGGTGACACACTTTTTCATCCCATGGTGTTTTAGGAATTGACCAACGCCCAGTTTCAATATGGAGCTCATGAGAATTTGTTCTTATCTTAGCAATGCTTATTTTCTTCTTTACACTTGGCAAAATAGATAGATAATTTTGATCTTCTAGATTAGGGTTTATTACATCTTTATAATACCTTAATTTTCTTTTTTCCTCTAACTCTTTACCACATCACATTTTTTCCTTAAATTTTGCTTTGAATTTTTTTTTAATGGTATCTTTATTCTGCAAAATGGTTTCTTCCATGATTCCCCAATAGTTTAGCCAATA
>JASDQU010314385.1:0-10623 GCA_032191745.1 Picea mariana
AAACCAATATTCTAACAATAAGCTCCACTAGGTAGGGTATTGGAGGGGGCTAAGTGTCTAGGACAAGGGGATAACTTAGAGGGATTACCTCTAAGGGAATCGCAAAAACAACTATGGTTGACATAAGCCATGTTTTCCTAAGTTGCTGGGAGAAAGGGGAACAAGTTCTAAGTGGACCTCATGTGGCTTTAGGAAGACATGTGTTAACCTGGATGCATGTGGTTTATAGATGGGAAATCCATCTCATTGGGGGTTTGCCTCAAATTCGATCGTTGTTTGCATCCTTGCATCTAGACCAGTTTGGAGTTTTTCCTCACAACCCTTATGTTTCTTTGGAAGTCTCTTACCTTCCTGATTTACCAAGGATTCACGCATTGAACTAGTTCTACATATTCATCGCCTCTGTCTCTAGTACACACCTTTGGAATCTTACAGTCGTACTTGATTTATCCCGTGTGTCTCATGTGAAGTGCGATGCAATTATATTCTCTTGAGCCGTGGTGTGTCTTAGTGTTTGGTTGTTCCCATTTTCGGTGTCCATACCCATTCTCTATTGTTTCCATCACCCATGTGTAGCTGAATGTTGCTTCTTTTTGCTTAGGAGTTGAATTGAAGAAGAAGGTTGTCAGGCTTGTGAGAAACTCTCCCAGGTGAGAGAGTTGCTGGGAAGTGATTTCTCTTGGAAGGAAGTCTCGTTGTAGGTAAAGTGCTCTGAGACTTTTGGTCTAACATGTTGCTGAAGCCTAAGGTAAGGGAGGTGTAGTAGCCGATGGCCTTGTATTAGTAAAGGCGTACCCTCCTAGGGTGGAGCAGGCCTGTGGGGAATGAGGGTCTATGGGTTGTGGGTGTAAGTGGCTCCTGGGATAAAATATCCTTCCTGTTGTTCTGTTCAACTTCCATGTTGTTCTTTCCAAGCCTAGAATTCCCTTTTCTGGTAGAGTTTAGTCCTAGCTCAAGGGTGACCCATTGCTGAGCGTGGTCTAAGACTGGGAGCTTCATGGAAGGCATACACACAGTTAGTGGTCATCTATTAAAAGATAAGTACCAATTATGTGTTCATTGTATGTTGTGTATTTGTATTTTCATTATAATTAATGAGTAATGCATGTATATATGTATGTTGCATGTATGGGTTAAATGTTGCTTCTATTTAATTGCATTAGATAGATATAGATGTATAAGTGTGAATACCAGATGTTATGTTTATCTTCTATTTAAGTTTTGTATGTGATTATTTCTGCAAAGTTACTTGGTGGCATGGCCTGGCCTGTTGTTTAAGGCCAAAATGTATTACAAATTGGTATAAGAGCTAGTTGAGCTAAGTGAAGTGTCTAAGTGGTGGTGTTTCCCGACTTGTTGGTGGCTAGGGATATTACAAATTGGTATCATATCTAGTTGAGCTAAGTGAAGTGTTTGAGTAGTGGCATTTCCTAGCCTGTTGGTGGTTGGGGACATTACAATTTGGTATTAGAGCCATGGTTTCGACACTGAGCCTGGATGGGCCATGTTAGTGGGTAATGAGAGAAATATTTCAGAGTGAATTGTTGTTAAAAGGGAAAAAATTCGAGGTTCAGAGCATCCCTTGGTGCAAGGATTACGTCGAAAAATTCTTGAAGTCTTGAAGGATGAAGTAGATCGCAACCGTCCATTGCGAAGGACATGTTTCGACAGATTATGAACTTCAGGTGAGAGAACTCTAAGAGGAATGAGTGTGAAAGAGTCTAAAACTCCTGAAGCCCAAAGTTCTAAAGTCACTTTGTCATGAAGGAGGACACATGTCAGTAGATTGTGAACTCTGGGGAAAAGCGCTCTGGGAAAAAGCGAGCGTAGAGGAGTTGAAAATCCTGAAGTCTGAAGCTCCAAAGCCTGAAGAGCCGAAGTGGTGAATCATGATGATGTCACCTGGAGGTGACATGGACCTATCCTATACCTTCCACATTCCCCCACCCGGAATGATGAAGTCTATGCTATGTGGGCCCTGAAGTTGATTAACTTAGTTAAAGGTCGACGGGCCCACACTAGCATTGATCACGATGCATCGAGATCAAAGACCAAGAGGCATTGCGGGGACCCAAGTTGTAAGAGAGTTAATTCCCCAAGGAGATCCCACAATCCAAAACACAGTTTTACCAGGGTGTTATGTGTCAATGTCAGAAGAATTGTGGGATGAAATTAGGGTTACTCCAAAACGTGGATGAATGCCCCCACAATTGGACAGGTGTTAAGTGATGTGACTATTCTGTATCTTAGTTAAAGTATGGAAACCATGGGTCCTAGTGGATGTATGGAACCAATTGTGAAGTCTAGAGACTTGACACTCCATAAGAATGGTTCATAAGGGAATGAAAGGAAGAACTTTCAAAATTTTCATAATGCCAAGGTGACGAGACATAATAACATCACCAAAGGTGACATGGAAGTGTTCGAAGATTAATGGTTCGGGGTGTTGGGGGTGTGCAGATGTGAAATCCTATGAATTCCCGAAGCTCTGAAGCTATGAAGTCCTGAATAAGTGCCCCTCAACCTACTTCTTGGACAAAGCCCGTGGTTTCATGGGTTTGGGGCTAAGAGAAAGGGGCTAGTGCCCAAAAATTATTACAGAACAGAGAAGAGCTCAGAAAGAAAATGGAATTTGAAAGTTTTATTTGAATTAGATTGGTTTATGAATACTGTGGAAATTGTTAAGGACTGATGGCCTGACAATTTTGATTGACTACACATTGTGTTTGCAGAGTTAACGATTGTCAAAACCAAACCTAATTGCCAAAGAGTGTAGAAAATGGAGGAGGCACATAATGCTTTTAGTTCAGAGAATGAAGTTAAAGGAATGGATGTCCATTTGGGATTTGAAGGATCAAACTCCAATGGGCATGGAGAAGAGGTATATAAGGAGGGAAACATGATGAATATCATTGAAAATTTGTAGAAAGATGTCTAGAATCACAAAGAAGATAACAAAAGGCTCATAAAATCCAGGGAGCAACAGGGAGAATTCAACATAAAGTTGATACAGAGCCTGGAAATGATAGAAAATAATTTGGATAAGGAGAATGACTCCAGTTAATCAGGAAGATATGCGTCTCGTAATGAAAAGAGGAAATCAAGGAGTTTTGGAAGACGCCATCATCACTCCCAAGGGAACTCTAAGATAAGGGCACATAGTAGTTCAAGCCCATCTCCTACCATAAAGCATAGAAGATCTGAAGTGGATGAACTCAAGGGTGAAATGAATAAAATCAAGCCTCCTACTTTTGACGAACAACACAAGAAAGATGAAGATGCTGAGACATGGTTGTTGGGTATGAGGAAATATTTCTAACTACAGAACTATTCTTCTCATGCATAGGGGAGAATTTCCATTTACCAACTTAAAGAAAAGGAATCTGTGTGGTGGGATCATCTTGTGCAAGTAAAACACGTCAAAGAGAAGAATGTTACATGGAGGGAATTCAAGAGACATTTTGAAAATAAGTACTTAACTAAGAGGTATTATGACAAGAAAATGAAAGAGTTCTTTGAACTCAAGCTGGGAAGTATGTCCATTGATGAGTATGAAAGAACATTCTTGGAGTTGTTGAAATATGTCCCCTTCATCAAGGATGAGACAACTAAGATTCAAAGGTATCTGAGTGGGCTTCCATCTTCCATCAGTGACAAGATCCAGTATGATGACCCGAAGACTATGGAAGAAACTATAAGGAGAGAAAAATGCTTATATGATCAGCAAAAAGAAAAGACTACTTTCCAAAATCTTGGAAAGGAAAGAAGAATTTTAAGAGAGAGTAGAGGAAAAAGGGAAACAAACCACCATTTTTTAGGAATAGCCCTCAAGGACATATAGTTTTTAGAGATCCCAAGAAGGTTGAAGTAGTTGGGAAAATGCCAAGACAAGAACCTATGGAATGTTGGGGTTGTAACGAAAATCATAGGTACAAAGATTGCCCCACATAAATGACAAAGTGTGAGTTTTCCACAATGTTCAACAGGTAGAAATAGTGGAGGACATGGGAAGAAGTGTATCAAGGATCTACATAGATTTGGATAACAAGAAAGAAGAATATCAGTGACATATGATTGAAGTGGAAGGTATGATAAACAACCAAACCATTACTATTTTAATTGATTCAGAAGATAGTCAT
Organism: Picea mariana; assembly: GCA_032191745.1. NCBI lineage: Eukaryota > Viridiplantae > Streptophyta > Pinopsida > Pinales > Pinaceae > Picea > Picea mariana. The sequence continues at coordinate 4,140 of JASDQU010314385.1, forward strand.
AGTTATATAGATCCTAGAATGGTGGAAAGTTTACAATTGCCAAGAAGCAAGCATGGAAAATCTTGGTTAGTGCACCTAGCTATAGGAGCCAAGACAAAGGTTGTTTTGTTGGTTAAGTCTTGTCCAGTGGAAATGAATGGAATGACCACAAGGGATGAATTGAACATCTTACCTTTAGGTTTCTATGTCTGTCTAATTGGGATGCATTGGTTGGACCAACTGTTGGCACAGAGGCAGACCCATGGTTCAGCTCCAAGAGCGCACCAACAAGACCTAACTACTAGCCCTTTTGGAAACACCTGCGAAAAAGATGCAGTCTCACCCGAAGTAGTTATGAGGGGGTTGCAGGACAGGGATGTTTACAACCAAGGGGAATATGAAGTGGATCTAATACAAGAACAACACAACATTCATATATCACCTATCATCTTAGAGCTATTATGCACATCTACTTATTAGATCTAAAACAATAATGCAATCATAGTATGTCAATGATAGAGATAAAATACTAATCACACACGACACAAAATATACGTGGTTCACCCTCTCTCTAGGGCTACATCCACATAAGTATGCTATAATATATTAAGGTAAAGAATACAGTTCTTGTCTGCACTCTCAGCTAGCAGATCTTGTTTCTTCTCCTCTCTTTCTCTCCCCTCCCTGTGCATCCAGCTGCAGGGTTGATCTTTTTACCCAGCTAAAGATCTTACAATACCAGAAGGCTCTCGTACTCAACACTTCTTTCTCACACACTATTACTCGCTTTATCACACAACGACAAAGACAACAACAACAATCATAAAAACAACCCATCCCATGTCCTTTAGACCTCTATTTATACATTACAATTGCTCACCGACATCCTTAGGCTGAAACCTAGGTGTCCAAAACCCTAGATACCAAAACCCTAGGTGTATAAAACCCTAGGTCAACTTGACCCATATTTTCAGGGCTTTTCCAGCCTGTCTTTCCTTCCTTCTCATGTGGTGCTACAAAGCATCCAACAATGGATTTTCTCACTTGCTGAGTTGTCCAGGATCCTTCTTTCTTGGTTATCTATCATCCCTAATCTCCTCGTTCAACAACTTACTTTGCTTCGTATTTTCTGCTCTTTTTCTCACTTCGACCCAGTAACAGTCACTGTGTATTTCACGAAGTTCACATTATCCCTTTTCTTCCTTGATATTCACATACTTCCATAACCAAGGTCCAACAGACCCCTAACACTCACCTGTGACTCATCTCGAGGCACTTCAGATCTAAGCTTTCTGTTATACTTCGACTCCAAACTACGTAGTGTAACCTCTAGTTTCTGCTCGATGACTCCTCTTTTTCCCTTGTGCAGACTGTGTTTTCTGTGTATGGTACCCAATATCAACTGCACCTAGTACCTAGAACTTTTTCTTCATGCTTTTACTGAGAGCTGCAAGGCAGCTAGTTGTCATAGTACAACTTCAGTCAGCTCCCATTCACCAAACCTTCCTTCCATTCTCCATTCAACATCTTCAATTATGCAGCTCCTCCCTCTGTAACATAAGAGATCTCGTATGGCCCTAGCCAATGTGTTATGAAATTCTAAGGATATTTTATCAAATTGCTGTCATATACCAGTGCTAGATCACCTTGTCTGAATGCCTTCTTATTGATGTGCCTGTCATGATAGGCCTTCTCTCTTTCCTTCTGAACCTACTAATGGAATCCTACAATGAATCGATCTTCCTATAGTTCAACCAACTATGCAAGCCTTTATTAAACAAAACCAAGGTCATCCATATCTATAAAGGCAACAATTCTTAGGGTTGGTACCAGATATGCCATTGGAACAATAGCTTCGAGACCGTATACCAACTGAAAAGGTGTCTGCATTGTTAGCTTCTTGCAAGTGGTTCTATAGGCCCAAAGTACTGTTGGTACTCTTAGATCCCAATCATCCCTATTCACACTGCAAATATTCATGAGCATTGTCTCCAAGATCTTGTTGAATGCTTCAACTGTCCCATTTTCTTATGGATGATAAGGTATGCTCTTCTGATGGTGGACTGCAAATTCCTCAGTTAGGGCTTCAACTGTCTTATTGATGAAATGTGTTCCCTGATCACTCATAAGGATATTTGGGCATCCAAACCTAGTTATGATGTCATCAAATATGAATTGTGCAGCTGTATTTGCACTATAGTCCTTAACTGCTCTTGCTTCGGCGCATCTGGTCAAGTACTCTATAGGTGTAATTATGTACCTTGCTCCTGTACACTTTTCTGGTGGGTTTATAGGTCCAATGAAGTTAATGGCCCATTTCTCAAATGCTTGTAGGGTCATTTGTGGTGCTAATGGCATTTCATCTCCTCTGGATGGTTTACCAACTCTTTGGCATACGTCGTAGGCTCTGAAATAGTCTTTAGCATCTATGTATAAGGCAGGCCACCAAAGGCCAGCTCTAAGAACCTTCTATGTAGTTGCTTTTCCTGCGTAATGTCCTCCTGTGATGCCTTCATGAGCTTCTACAAGGATTAGTGGTCATTCTTCCTCCATAACACACCTTCTCAATATCTCAACAGGTCCCATCTTGTATAGATGTTTGACTATAAGTGAGAAGTTTGTAGTACGCACAACTAGTTGTTTCTTCTGAGGAATTGTGTACTCACTAGGTGCCATTCCTGTTGATATAAAATCAAATATCTCTGTGAAGTGGTCATCGATATTTTTAATCGTCAATATCTATGCATCCGACAGTGTATCATCCAAACTGGTCAACTCTTCACCATGTTCCAACCTTGACAAGTGGTCAGGGCCTTTTTTCATTTTTCCTATTTTAACCATGATCTCAAAATCATATTCTTGAAACAAAAGAATCCATCTAAATATCCTTCCCACCAACACTGGCTTCTTGAGTAGGTATTTTAGTGAAGAGTGATCAGTAAAGATTTTAAAGTGTCCTCCCAACAAGTAGTGGCAAAATTTCTACAATGCATATACCATGGCTAACCCTTCTCGCTCAGTGGTGGTGTAGTTGATCATAGAAGTTGATAGATTTCTTCTAGAAAAGGCTAACGGGTGGTCAATATCTTCTATTCCCATTTTTCCTAACACAACTCCTAAAGAAATGGAAGATGCATAGACATGTAGGGAAACTCCTTGGTCCAATCTGGGAAAACTGGAATGGGTGCAGTAACCATTTTCTGTTTCAGTGTGTTGAAGCTCTGTTGGCATTCTTCTGTCCAACTAACCTGAAAATCCTTATTCAACATCTTCTCCATCAACGTTGTAATCTGAGCATAGCCCTTAATGAATTTCCTGTAGTAGCTTGTGTGTCCCAACGCAGTGCACAACTTTTTGACTATCGTAGGGGGGAGGGGGGGTAGATCAACTATAATGACGATCTTGGATGGATCTACCAACAATCCTTGTGTACATACAATATGTCCCAACAGAACTCCAAATGGTGAAAATAAAATACATTTCTTTAGGTTCAAGGCAATTTGACATTGCCTGCATTTATCCAACATTATCCTTAGACATTCAATATGATTCTTCAATAAACTAAAAATAGTCCAATCATCAAAATATGCTTCTAAAACTTTTTGTAGAAATTCCTTGAATGCTTCGACCACCACCCTGGAAAAGATGGCTGGGGAATTCTTCAATCCAAATGGCATTAATTTGTATTGGTAGGATCCCCATTCTGTGTCAAATTTGGTCTTATGGCAATCTTCCTTGGAAATCCGGATCTGATGGTATCCTGAAAATCCATCTATAAAAGAATATACTTCCTAGCCCCCCACATTATCTAACACTTCATTAGTGAATGGTGTAGGGAAGGGGTCATTTAAACAAGCATCATTCAAATTCTTGAGATCTACACATATCCTGATCTCTCCTATCTTCTTGTCTTGTACTACCATAGGGCTAATCCACTCTGACTCTTTGACAGGTTCTATGATTCTTGCTTCCAACATTCAGTTGATCTCAATCTTCACTTTTTACTTATATTTATGGTTCAATCTGTAAGGTCTCTATTTGAATGGTCTTGCATCTAGCTTCAGAGGGATCTTTATCTCTCCCATAGGTCCTTTAATGCCCTTCATATCAGTTAACTTGGTTGGAAACAAGTCCTGATATTCATGCAGGAACTCTATAATTTTGTCAATGCTGGAAGCATCCCAATAATCTCCAACATTTGCAATATTTAGTGTCTATTCTATTCCAATATTGACCTCAATCTTGATCGACTATCCAATAAATGGTAGCTCAACTCCTGGTCCTTCCACATCTCTTTGGCCTTTTGTTTCTATGATGTTCACCTTCCTCAGATCATCGTCTTCATCAACATTGATGTTGTAACAGCCTTGTAGTTTCTGGAGAGGTGTAGTCCATTCGTCCTCTTCTTGTTGCAAAGGAAGGCTATATGCCTCCTTGAATACTTTTTGTCTCACAATATGTAATGCTTGATCTACTAAAGGAAATTGGATTTCAAATAAGAAGGTTGTTACAAAATTTTGAGTCATACCTTCCCAATCCATAGTGATGAGGCACAACTCTTCTTGAAGGTACCAGTTGATAGGGTGGTGTCTAGTGTATTAATGAATTTGTGCACCCACTGTTCTTGTGAAATATTTCTCCAAGCCTCTTTTCAACTTCGCACATGGTCCTTTGGGAAGCTTCGACCTATGTACTAAGCTTTGCATCCTTCCACTTGTGCTGAGAACCACACTGTCATCAAGGTATGACACTGTACCCAATCTGTAATGTTACTTTTGTGTGCCTCCCACCATCTTGTTGGGGTTGCTCTCAGGGCCTGATCCATTTCCAACAATCTTTGTTGCATTGGTACATTCCCTTCAAAGTCCGACAAGAAGGTTTCTAAAGGATTCAGACCATTAAAGGTGGGTAAGTTTCTTATTGTTGTGCCAATCCATCGAACTTCTCTTCTTAATCTATGACATCTTCTTTTAGATAATTCATACATCTTATTCTGCCAATTCTCCATTGCTTCTTTTGACTCTGATGAACATGCACTATCACTTCTCCAGCTTAGATTCCCATCGGCTGTACTATTAATGTAGTCATGTTGTTTGGCTGTTAGCTTGTATATATTTTCTAGGGCATATGCATGGTCTTCTTCTCTGATAGGTTCTATGTATCACTGACCTTCATCTGGATCTAAGGGTGCAATGACCCTAAGTCCATCTCTTTCAAAATTCATACATATTTTCTTTAAATCAACCACAATGGAATTATTGAAGGCCCAATCAATTCCTAACAGCGCAGGATAAGGGCAGTTGTCGTCAACTATCTCAATTACCTCAAAATATGCAAATGTTCTTACTCCATCAATGTCCACAAGGATATGTTATAATATTCCAAAAGGGCTTACAGCTTGTTGATTAGCCATCCTAAGCCTGATAGGGGAATAGATCAACTTCGGTTTTCCCATCAAAACCTATGTTTTCTTCATCATGACATTGACCTTTGACCCTAAGTCGAGGACTACATAATCTATCTCACACTCTCCTATTTGAGAATTCAAATGTAATTCCTTATTTTTCCTTCTCTTCTTACCGATTTGGTGTAGTTCCCTATTCAATAAGGGGTCTATCTTTCCTAGATCATATTGTCTGATTAAATTTTGTAACTCTTGTACAAGGATTTCATCCTGAATCAACTTAATACAAGTATATAGGAATTCCATGAGCTTTCTTACCTCTTTTCCTTCTTTTGGCGAAGCAGACTGATCAAATTCTAGAGGCATTCCATATTCTCTCACTTCTTGTATACTCTTTGATGAGGAACCTTGGTATCCTCTGAATTCTTTCCTTGCTTCCTAAAACATTTGTCTTTCTTTCATTGCATCAAACATTTGTGTCTTCTCTGTAGCTTTCTTGATTCCTAAATCTTTTGTATTCTTCCCTTGGTCCAGTTTGTCTCATCCTATAATAGCACCTCCTCTAGTTATAACAACAACTCTAGGGTCTTCTTTGCGATGATCAACATATATTAGTTGCACTTGCGAGTTCTACTGAGGTCCTCATCATTCTTGAAGCTTAGCTAGCAACACAAAACAATATTCTATAGCATGGCCAAATGAGCTGCAGTAGTTGCAAGTAGTACAAGGGTTATGACAATCCCTTGCAAGGTGTCCTAGTTGTGCGCATTTATAACATATGATCTTTCCTCAGCCTAGAATGATTCTTCCTCCTTGTCCTCTTCCTCTGAATCCACTGCGAGGATTGAAGTTTCCTCTCCTAGGAAAGTTATATTGTGTAGTGTTTCCTTCTTGCTATACTTTGCCTTGAATCTTATATATGTCTCTCGACCTTTCATGCATGAGATGGTAAGCCCTACAATCCCTATCATCATGTCCTACAGAATTACATAATGTACAATACAAATTTGTAGGTGTCTGAACATACTTTTTCATGTAGTAGCACTCACTAGGGTGATTCCTGTTTCTGCATACCTCACACCAAGGTAAGCTGACTTGCTT
>JASDQU010314387.1:2466-13440 GCA_032191745.1 Picea mariana
GCCTTTCTACCTTTAAGAGGAGGGGGGGGGTCTGGAATCCGGGGTGCTTCTTCCCGACAGCTGCGATCTAAGCGCCCAGATCAACGATGCTCGCGTGATCCCATCCTTCTCAGCTGCCCCATGTTTAACTAATGTGGGCCCTTCCCCGTCATGCCATCCTCTGGAGCCACATTTCCCCTGTTGCCATGTGTCTTCTGTCCATCTCCCCGTTGTTGGTCCGTGTGGTCCTTCTCTCATCCCATCATCCACTCATCACCTGCCATGTGTCCCGCTCTTTCCACGTCAGTCTCTCGCCGAGAGCAAGCCCATTATACCTCATCTCCTGCTCCTCCGCTTTTCGTCTTCCGCCATGTAGCTTCCCCTGTCACCTCCCTCACACCTCATCACTCCTTATTCCACCCTCATGGCTTTGGCGCCACCATCCCATTGCGCGCCCCATCCTTCGCGCTGGCCTCCACGCAGATACATCAGGCCATTCAAGCTCATCCAGGTGGCAGTGCAAGAAGCCTCCCACGTCCCAAGAATGCCCAGCTGGCCGGGTCATCCTCAATCCCAATAAAGCAGTTATTGAGGTGGTTGGTGGTGGTTAGACATCGCCTGCGTCATTATGGGAAAGTCCGACTATGATTAAAGGCACGTCGCTTCGCCCATGAAGCTGTCAGGAGGGGGGTTACGTCTGCTGAAAGTTGCACAATCTTGCAGAGACTGCGGGTGTTGACTGTCAAAAAGCCATGCAGACGCAAAGATTTTAATGCTACGTCTCGATTTTGTTGTTGTTGCAAGTTTGAGTATATGAAGGCATTTTCGCCATTTTTGTATCCATCGATGGTAGAGCTGAGCTCCCGACTGTAAAGTTTCAACAAATATTCTGGTTTCCTGGTTATGCCTCTGTGTTTGAGATTTCTTGGTTTATGACAAACAGTTCTCCTCTTTTATCCTTGTTTCATCTCATGCCAGAGAGTTCACAGTCGAAGGATTCGCATGGATTGTTGCAATTTTGTTATGATAAAGGATTTGTTGTGACATTATTGTATTCTCTGGTCTTCTGTGTTTGAATATAAAAGGATTTTGTGTTCGGATGCTTTCTTCTCCGTTACGAACCTGATGTTTATGATAGACCTTCGCACTCTTCTCATGAAAGTCTTCCACCTACTCACCCCTTATTACAACTCACTGTTTGAAGTTTATCAAGACCTCATTCGTCCATGCATGTCTGGCCCAGCTTCTGAGTTGAGACGATATCGTTCTAAGTTTTCCTCCATTTGATCGCCCCTTTAAACAAATCGTGACATTAAACTGATGGGCGTTGGGCTCTGCTCCTGCAAGCAATCCAGGAGTGACTTCCGTCGCCAACGCCAGGGATGAGATCTCTGTGTCAGCTAGCAGTGCCACCTGTCCTATGGAATCCAACCTTTCAAGGATGAGGTAGTGTGTGATGTTTCTCGTCTAGATGTTTGTGATGTTTTTTTGGGCCAACCATATATGTGGAAACATCATATTGTTTATGAGTCTCTACCTCGTAGTGTCATTATTTCTCTGGGGGGTTAGCTCTACAGGATACCATAGGTATTTCCGAATATTTTTCCACCAAAACAGTGCCGCAAGGTAATCTCTCATACTTCAAAATTCATCCTCTTCACAGTCTATTCAAAGGATGCACAAAAGGCCACTGCAACCACTACAACCTCAACACCTTCTATCCAGTAGAAGCAGATTGCAAAAGAGAAACAGATATTGTTTCTTCACCTACGATGGTTCCTACACAATGTCCCTTCAAGCCCAGAGACAACGGCTTGGTGGAACAGATTCAACCTCACCAACAACAGGTTCGTGATAGTATTCTACAGACCAAACAACACAACTTCTCCAACAGGGCACACAACTCACCAAGATTCAGATTCGGAAAATTCTTTCCCCTCTTCCCTGAGCACTCAACATAATGGAGACCATTGCTTCTTGAGGAGGGAGGATTGATCCAGTTGGATATTGGTGGACACCCACCTGTTCTAAATTCCAATTGGCTCATCCTGATAGTTTCCAGTTCAACACGTTTCTCTGTAATGGGGACATTTCTTTGTACTTGTGGTTTCTGCACTTCTGGGGATGTCCTGAATCCCTACACAACATCTAGGTGGATATTGGTGGCCTCCCACCTATTCCAACTAGCTTATTTTGGAAGTTTTCATGTCAGTACATATTTTTGTACTTCCAGGGCTGTTTTGGGGCCCTAAATAGTCTTTTCTTGACTTTCCATGGTCAAACTATAAATGGAGTCAAAATTTGATGGCATAATGCATAGTTCTCAAAAATACCTTTCCAACAGGCTATCACACGCCTAAAACAAAGATCGTATGAAAAAGTTATGACCCTGGGAAGTTAATGTACTAACTTAACCCAATGGGGCCCACATGAATTTTGGCGCTTCATCTCCTAGGGTCTATCACTCTGTATTTTTACAGTCTCTGTACATTTCTTTCATTGATAGAAATCATGTATTGTTGTATTTCTATGTTTCTGGAAATTTTTATGTGTATTTCATTGTAATATCTCTGCTTTCATTTCGTTCCGAAAATAATCCGGATCACACATCCAAGTTTGCGAAGAGTCAAGGGAAACCACCGTGCAAGTGCACTTCCAACCAAATCTCACCTTGTGACTCAAAATGAAATCAATTCCAAAATTTTGGCTTCCTTGGCCAAATTCTCCCCATCTTCAACCGTGTCTTCATATATGAAACATCCAATCTTCTCCAAGAATTATATGTCTATAATTTGATTTCCCCACTACTTCATCATCACTCGATCATGCTGCCACATCTACCTCTCTATGCCTTGTAAAGGTTAGGCTTCACCCTCAACCATTTTTCCCCAAAGAAAGAGAAATATCCATGTCCAAGTAATCTCTTCATGCTACAATCTACATATTGTCACAATCCTCCAAAACAAGGAAAGTCCTCAACTCACCTCCTTTCTTCAAGTCACCTCTCTGCAACTCAAAATCTGTGATAAGTGTGGCCAAGACACCCACACTCCTCAAATGTCTCAACGAATTTTCCAAGGTGCTCCAAGTAGAATGAGTCACCTCAAAGAATTTCCATTCCTTAGGCACATTTGAACCAATACTTCTGCCAACCTCAACCAACGACCCCCTCTGAATCTATGAGTCATCGCACAATCATTTGAAAGTCACCAAGGTATTGTCTACCTCATATAATGTCCCATACCAAAGGTGAGTGAACACTACCCAAGTCACTTGGTCTGCATTTCTCCTATTTAGGTTGACAACCAACAATTTGTGGTCGACTTATTTGTTGACCCATCCATCTCCTAGAATGAAACTACCTTGCACTTCTTGAAAGTGTCCAAACTCTAGCAGTATCAACGCAACTGTCAAGTCATCGCATGACCCAAAAAATATGGATAAGGAAGCAATGCAGCAAGTTACCTCATCCAAGAGCTAGGAAAATCCTCAAGTAACCTATAAAACTATATACAAATATTCCTAAGTCCACAACATGACTCGTCCAAGTAGGTCACCCTAATCTCTTCGAACATTTGCCCAAGTCAAGGCATTCCAAACTGCTACATGAATTCTTCGAATTTGCACCACTTAATTCAGTCTCAAGTCTGTAGGTTTTCATTGAGGAAATAGATTACAATTGAACCACTAAGTCATCTGGATTCCCTTCAAAGAACTCATTGTAACAATTAGGAAATACAAGAACTTAAAACCAACCATACCTTTCCAATGAAATTATTGGTTGCACCCATGGTTTAAGTCTATTTTCCTGGACCTACACTTGCCCAAGCCACCGAGTCTCTGAATGAACTCCCCTCAATCATTGTATGCAGCTATACAAACCTACATAGAACCTTTGCTGTGATACGAGGCTGAGTCCATTCATCCACTTTAGAAATCTATCTAAGTCCCAAACTTCGCTTGCAATTGACCGAACTCATTTCCAATGTCCTACCATCTTCTCACCTTGACTGCTTCCACATCAAGGAACCATGCACACACCACCCGAATGCTGATTCATATTGTTGTTAATTGACTTTCATAACTCTGCAAAGAGTCACCTCATCCAAAGGCTACTATTGACCCACTCATACAACAATCCAAATCAACTCAATTGTTTTTCTTGGTGATGCATGACACAAACACGTCATGATAGAAATGTGCCTAACCATCTGCCTACTATGGAGTTGTTCTAGGTTGCATCATGTTTCCAAACTCACTGAAAGGATTCAAATTGATTCAACTCAGAAGTGCTCCCCTTTGCGATCACTTATGTGATCACCCTCTATGCTCACTTCTATGATCACTTCTGCAGTTAGATCTGCAACAAGTCTTGTGACAAGTATTGTGTTCATCTTCCTTTCCCATGTGCTCAGTTCACCCAAAAAACTCAATGCCTAGTGTATTCAAGGTCTGCACAATGGGTCTGGAACTTACTTCCATCACAAACCAAACCAACCAAGTCTGTGCCTAGAATAGCTCTGTGAAAGGTCAATCCACGTTATTGAACCTTCACCAAGTCTATGCCCAAACTGCTTCTATGATCAAGTCTGAGACAATTCCTGCGATGAGTTCTATGTTCACCCACCCTATCAAAGTGCTTCATTTCACCACAAAATCTTCTCTTAATTTATACAAGTTGTGCACCTATATCAACCTTCCACTGCACCATCATCTAGAACCTTTGTCGTAAGGCTGATGCAAATTTCAGCGACGAACTAGTTCGCTCCATTGAATTGTTCACCAAGTTTGTGAACGTTCCCACCAACCTATCTCTGCAATAAGATTCGTTCAAATTTGGCTTTGATACCATCTATCATTGAGATAGTGGTGAAGATCTCACCAAACCTTCTTCAAAATATATAGTGAACAAGCTATGATACCATCTATCCTCAAGATAGTGATGAAGAGCTCACCAACCCTTTTTCAAAATATGAGACAAACAAGCTTTTATATCATCTATCATCTCCCCACAATGTGCCTTCTTGGATCTTGCGATCGTGCACCTCTTGAGGGTGTGTGATATGTGATGTTTCTCACTTGGATGCTTGGAAATACCAAGGATACTTTGTTAGGACTATGCCTCTTTACCTAGAGCATACTCATACTGTGTTCTAGGTTATGGGTGAGTCACATTACTAATCTAGTGAAACTCTTGTATACTTAGAATGTTTTTTAACATTATCACATCTAAGCATACATCCATGAAACGAAGAGAACACTTTCGAAACAAACAAGAGACATACATATTATATAGTGCAGACAACATTAGATGTTCCTAACACCTGGCTAAGTCTTATTATTGCAAAATAGTTACAATATGAGCACTATCGGCTCAATTTACAACTTGGAAGAGTCACACGACTCACCTCACCTCACCAAGACACTCATACACATATTCGTCACACCAAGGTTCATTATTTGTAACAACTTTCACAACTCTTGTGGAGCACGCCAACCATGTGTCCACCACATACTCACTGTCTCTTCTCTATCACAAGACTTTGCACAAACCTATGGTTTTGTTTGATAGCATGCCTTACTCAAACTTGAGACAAGACATCCCCAAACTCAGTGCAAGATAAGGTCACCTCAAATCTGTCCATAGAATCACCTCAAGGTACCACAAGTCCTCCCAAGTGGAGCAACTTGGATCCTTGAGGGAGCTCACCTCTCTTCATCCAAGTCTACCTAAGAATCACGGATTTGATCTTGTTCTGCTTGTTGTGCAAATATTCCTTCCTTGGTTGTGTGCCCTTGTTCTCTTATATGGAATTCAAAGGTCACCATCGCGAACCATCACGTCCTTTAGGTGTGTCTCACCCCTTCGCAGACCATCATGCGCAAACAAATCGTCACACCCCTTTGCAGACCCATGTTCCCAAATGAACCGATGCACTCATCAATCATCGTGTCCCTTGGGATTGACGCACCCCAACCTTTTTGGTGCTCCCCTTCTCTTAGTCTCTTCTGCCCCATACTTCGCCTCATGTTTTGGAAAGCCCCTTGGAGCATTCACACACCCAAGGTGCCCACTTATCCAACTAGTCTGACTCTTGGGTGTCGAAGCAACCTCAATTTTCATTTCCTTGACAACTTGAGCGAGGGTCTCCGCACCCTTCTATCCGAAGACCTTACAATTTATACCAAACCATCCCAAGTTTATTCTATTTGAAAATATTGTAGCATAACTAATCTAGCCCCACTAATCGCTTCAAACCAAATCATAAATAATAGTATTTGAGATTAAATATGCAAAGGAAAAACCATCCCAACATAATGCTAATGAAAACCAAAGAGTTTCAAGGCTACATTGAAATCCCCAATGATCAAGTGATTCAAGGCTTATATAAATTCGGCGGAATATAAAACAGACATCTAAGTAGACAACAAAAAATGATGCCAAAATATTTTGCAAGCATAGTGACACAAGTTTTATTCAAATGGTTTCCTAGACATTAGATAAATTTTGAGGTCTAAAATGGGCCTCCTAAGGAAAATAATAAAATAATAAAGTAAGAGTTGTGAATTTTTTGAGGGCAGGAAATAAAACTACCTTTTTATCATATTTTTTACTTATATCCTTATTTTTTAACTCAAATTTCAAGTATAGATACTCATTAGATACATAATTAAACTCTGCATCCAAGGAGTACCCACTCTACAATTTCTTTATAGACCCACAGTGAGATACACAAGGAATACATGACTTCCCCCCCCACCCCCCCATGTATTTCTAGTATATCTCACTGTGGGTCTATCAAAAAATTTGTAGGGTGGGTACCCGTTGGATGTAGAATTTAATTATACATCCAACAAGTGCCTATACTTGAAATTTGAGTAAACCTATAAGTAAATAAGTTGAAAATATGATAAAAAAGAAGAAGGCAATTTTCTTTCTTTCCCTCCAAATCTATTTATACCCTTATAATTGACATCATCATGTTGAATCATATTGGTTCTTTTGAAGTTGATATTAATAGCACATTGTTTTGTTTTGAGGCCTATTTATGACCTCAAAATTTCTATACTGCTAACAAACTGAAAACCACAATATTAAAAATGATCATATTGCAACAATTAATGATAGATTTCAATATATTTCCATAATACCATAATGGAGGGGTTACAATGGTCAAAGAAGCTATAAAAGGGAAAAACAAATCCAATTAGAACGTAAGAAATTTAAACCATATTGAGATCAACATTGAGTCTAAAAAGATATCAACTCATTTTGATCATTGTGTACATTGATCATAAACCACTACCAACATAGAAAAATTCAATGGCCATTATTTTTAAAAAGTTGAACAAGGTAGATTTGTAGAGCTTACTTTCAATGAACATTAACTCCAGTAAGAAGCGAAGCATGCACGTTGTCTTCACGAATCTAGATGCAATTCCCAACCACGATGCTAATTTCAACAATCGACATCACAAATGCCACGTGTGCGACACAAAAAACACAATGCCTAATCCAACCCTAAACCCAATGCAGAGAACTCCAAGCACAAGGAAACTCTGTTTTTTAAAAGCTATCTTTTAAAGTTGTGAAAAGAAGAATTGCAAGGCTTTATACCTTCAATGAAAATCAGCCCATGTAAGTAAACAACCATCCCAAGCATATCTACATAAATTTATGCAATTTGTAATCAGAAGACCACCTCCAAGACACCCTCATAAAACTCCAAAAAGACAATGCCAAAGAAAATAGCCCTAGAACACCACAATGGTCATTCATGCCTAAACAAAGAGCACAACACCTCAAACAAAATAAATACAACCACCAAGATCTCAAAGGCTTCTCAATAGAGCCCCCACATGAATAATTTCAAAACATAGGTGCAAATGCAACAACTTTCCCATAATGCACAACCACCAAAATCTTAGAGGCTTCACAATAGAGCCCTCACATGAAGCATTTCAAAGCAGGGGTGTAAATGAAACAATTTGCCCATAATGCACAGAGAAAAAGAGAACAAACATCTAGGTGAAAAGAACAAAACCAACAACACAACGAGAACACAACCATGAGAACCCTCCCATGCATATCGCCAAAACATCGGCAGACTCGTGGTGCAGGGACATAGACTAACAATACCACTAACCCATAACTCCAAAACCAACAAACAATCTTCATCCATGTGCATTCAAAGACCACACATACATGGTTTTCCATTGAACATCCTATCATTTGCTTTTCACAGCCTTCCTCTATGACTCCAAGGACTTTACAAACATAACTCCAAAATATAAACAAAATCAGGTTGTATAAATGAAGAGAACAAAACTCACAAGGGAGCGAGAACACAACCACGAGAACCCTCCCATGCAGAACATTCAATGCTTTGTTTTCACATTCACCTATGCCCATAATACAAGAAACCAAAGCTACCAATATCTTGGTGAAATCACACCATGCTCCTCCCATGTAGTGCTTCAATGGTAAGCCCATGATGTGAACAACCACCACCAACAAAAGAAACCCAACAACCAAGGTGTAAAGTCTCCCATGGCACCCATTGGGTGCGTGCACTCCTTGTGCAGATTTGGGGACGAGTCGTTCAAGAGAACACAAGGGGCATGCAATCAATTGGGAAAACAAAGACATATGGGTGTGAGAAAGAGCACCTTGGGCGCATGATGGTGACGTGTGGCACCAATGAGGCACACACATTACTTTCCTTAGAATGATTTATAGAGACTTGGGTTTCATTTGGGCATGGGCTTGACAACTTGGGAACGTGCCTAAGGAGTGGACCTTCCTTCCCTTGCCAACATGGACCCACCAGAAAGGTTGGATGACCCCCATCGACACACCCATGAGGAGTCACAATGATTAGCACAAGGAAGAGCACAAAGCAAGGGGTGTGTGCCCAAGGATGGGTACGTCGGTCCAAGAGACATGACATTTGATGGGATTAGGGGCTCGTTTGGGCGCACCAGGTCCGCGACGTGTCGTTTGAGTGTGAGGGTTTGCAGAGGGGAACACCACACCCAAAAGACGTGATTTTTTTCATTGGTGACCCTTGGAGTCCCTATAAGAGCACAAGGGAACACAACCAAGGAAAGTTTGTTTTTGGAGAGCATGAACAAGAGAAAAATTCTGAGGAAAATTTTTGAGGCAAGGCAGAACTGAGGCAGAGTTATGAAGATGGAAGAAAAGTAGCCAAGGGTGGGATGCACAAGAAGTTTTTGGGGAATTCTGGAAACACAAGTCTGTTGGATGTATGTGTGGGGAAGAACCAAAGTCTGTGTTAACTTGGTGAAGTATGTGGTAGAGAAGGGACATAAATTCTATGGTTGGGTTCACGTTTGGGATGCATCGCAAGAGGTCACGAAGGTGGTTACAACAATGAGTCTTGGTGTAAGGAATCTGTGCATGATTGTCTTGGTGAGGTGAGGCAAGTTGTGTGACTCTACCAAGTTGTAAACTAAGCTGGTAATGCTCATATTGTAACTATTTTGCAATAACAAGACTTAGCTGAGTGTTAGGCATGGTTTGTGTCGCCCCCACTATTTATGTGCATGTCTCTTGTTTGTTTCACAATTGTTCTCTCGGTTTCTCATGTTCTTGGATGTATGCTTAAATGACTAAGTGTTAAGATGTTAACAAGATTTTCTAAGTATACAGGAGTTTCACTAGAGCAAGAGTGTGACTCACCCATAGCCTAGAACATAGTATGGGTATGCTCTAGGTGAACAAGTGTAGTCTGAAGGAAGTATTCTTGGTATTTCCAAACAACCAAGTAAGAACCGTCACGGTGTCGCGCGACCTCAGGACATGAACAATCACAAGATTTGAATAGGCATCATGTGGGGTCATGAAAGGTGGTATCAGAGCAAACTTTGAAGATAGTTTGGTTCTCTTCACTACTATTGCAGCCAGAACGGTTGTGGCGGGGCACACTTGTTAAAAATATAGTCATTGTGGAGGCAGTTCGGTGAGACTGTTAGCATACTTAATGAATAGTTCGATGGAGTAAAGTGGTTCATCACGGAGACTACCACATCATACTCATACTGGTTCATGTTCGGAAATTGAAGGGATTAACAAGAGGGATTGAGACTTTGGCACCGACGACATTGGGAGCACTCATGAAGGAGAGCATCCAACATGAAGGCAATGCATTAGTGAAGAATCATCCCAAGCCACTCGCGAAGAAAGGAAGATTGATTGAGTGTTACCTATGTTCGCACAATCATTTTGCGAGGGACTATCCAATGCGGGGAAGTTTGGATCTGTTGGTTGAGAAAGAGGAGGCACGAGTCACACCAACGATGGAAGAGAGCGAACCCTTGCTAGATGGTTCAAGAATAGAAATCGACGAAATAAATGAATGAAGTCATGGAAACATTGGTGGAACACGTGAAAGAGTTCAAGACAAGAGGTCAAGGAAAGTTTTTGCAAAGTGAAGAAGTTGAATGAATCTACTTTGTGAGTACAACAGTGAGTGGGTTGAAGATGACAACACTGGTGGACATTGGTGCAACCCACGATTTCTTGAGCCAATGGGCCACAAAATCACTTCACCACAAACCTGAGAGGTGCATTGGAACATGTAAATTGTTGAAATCAATAGTGATGTCGGTAACAAGGATTGTTTGTTCAACACCATTGAGAATGGGGGAGTGGTTTGACAACATGGATATGTTGGTAGCTCCATTGGAAGATCATGCGATGATCTTGGGTTTGGACTTCCTCATACTTTTCAAAGAAGCTCCACTCATTCACAAAATTCGCTTAGTATTCTTGGATGAGGCCAAAACACCAAGAACACCCTTGATAACGTAGAGAAAGTTCAGGAGGGCGCTTAGGATTTATGTGATCAAGTTGGTAGAAGGAGTCAGTGGAAGCACAAACAAGCCTTGAAACATGACACAACAACAAGAAGTCATCCACATCGCGACATCTTTAAGAAGTCTAGGGAAAGAAGAGAAACATTTGACAACGAT
>JASDQU010314388.1:0-13476 GCA_032191745.1 Picea mariana
CCAGAGTTACTCAAGCATTGCAGACAACACTTGTCTCAAGGGGAGGGGTATGTTAAGCCCTAATATTGGCTCATTACCCCTTAATTGGGGCATATTAGATTAGTAATGTTAATTATTACCCCTTAAGTGGGGCATATTAGATTAGTAATGTTATTTTATTTATGTCGGCTTTAGGCCATTAGTTGTAATTATACCTCCTAGTCTCGTATATATACCAAGGAGACATTTTCATTTTGAATCATCTTGTACTTGAACATTTAAGTGGGGTAAAAGGAGGTTGCCCCCTTGAAGAGGCTTATTATTTGAAATTATCTCTTTTTCAAGGCGTTGAGTACTTTTCCTGAGGTTTTTCTATGCTATATTGATGTCTGGTTCTTAACAATAGATGTCTCTAACTATGTTATTGCGTCATCCTCACTCGGCAGGGACATCCAATTTCCTATCATAGTAAAACATTGTTTGATGTTGTTTCCAGGTATCCTTCCTATGAAAAGGATATGTACTCCATTATGTAGGCATGTCAACAGTGGAAGAAATAAATTATGGACAGGAAAAGAATCATCCACAATGATCATAAGCCTATGAAATTGATGTATAGGTATGGAAATCTATGAAATTACTACCATCCTAAACGTTCCACATACCTACAAAACTTCCATGTGAATATTAAGTACAAGAACAAAAGTGTCAAATGTGTTATTCACTTCCTCAATCGCCCCTTGTTTGTGGCCCTCACCACATTTCTTAACTCCTGTGGGAATGATAACTATAGGTGGTCATAATTATACATCAATGACTCTATCTTCGTTGTTACTTATGAAACCTTGAGTGTTGAGAAACAAGCTTTGGACTTCCACCTCTAAGATCTTCATTTGTGATATCCTGATCGTCTTTTTGTTCCTTCAAGTTAGCATGAAAAGATAATTTGGGAGGTACATTACAATGAGTTTTCAAGGCACTTCGGGGTGGATAAAATAATAGTATTACTTAAGAAGCATTTTTATTGTCCTAATATTTGACATGACTTTAGCTAGTACATCAAGTCATGAAATTATTGTGCCATTCCTAAGTCATCCATCAAGAAATAGAGGATGCATACTCATATCCTTGAACCAAACAATCCCTTGGAGTTTGTCTCCATGGATTACATGTGAGTGTTTGCATCCACCAATAATGGTCACGATTGTGTTTTTGTGGTGGTCGATTGGTTCTTTAAGATGGCCATTTTCACACCCTATAAAAAGAGTATCACATGAAAGGCCACTACAAAAATCTTCTTTTTGCATGCTTGTGTTCATTTCGGGCTACCAATGACCATTATTTTAGTTAGGGATAGTAGGTTCCTCAACATATTTTGGTCAATCCTATGATTTATGATGGACACCGAGTTGACCAAATCAATTTCCTTTCATCGTTAAATAGATGGAAAAATAGAGGTGGTCAACATGATGATTTTGCATATTTTGTGCATGTAAAAATATAAGCATGCATGCATATGGGATGAGAGCCTCCCATATTTTCAACATAGCTATAACAAATCCATTCAAACCTCTATTGTCCATATCCCTTTTTAGGTGTTCTTGGAGTTCCAACCATTGACCCCCATTGATGTAGCTCTTCTCATTATATCTTCCCCAATAGAGTCCTTCTAAACTAAGATCTAGGCAGATGTAGAATCCAAATTCATTTAAAATATATAGCACCTCCATCAATAGGTTAATGATATATTGGATAATTTTAATGCTAAGTATAAGAAATTAAACAACCAACATTAGGTTCCTCACACGTTTTTGTTTGATGACAAGGTGTGGTTGCACTTGTCAAAAGAGTTCCACATAGGCCACCATAGGAAGCCTATACCACTCCTATATGTGCCTTACACCATCACCAATGTGGTGGGTGGTAATGATTTTGAATTGAGTGTTCATCATTTCCTTGGCTTGGAACAAATATTTAATGTGGAGCTGCTTCAACCATATTTACCACCTCTAGCGGACACCTTAGAGGGGTGGCTAAGAATTTGGCCCCTACATAACTCAATCTTGAATGCATTGTATAGGATCCATTGGATTTGATCATATACACTAAAATGAAGGGAAACCACAAACAAAATATACAAATCTATTGGGTCTTCAATGTAGGATAACTACTTCAACAAGGAAATTGGATTACACAAGTTTATACTCAATAAAAGTGTCCCCATCTTCTGAGGGAACTTGATGCAATAAGTGTTGGGTATGTGTTATATTATTTGTATGAATAGATCTAGTGTCTTATACGTTGTGTCAAGCATGCAGGGGGGTTTGAGGGGGGAATTTAGGACCCCCCTTCGAGGGTTGTAGAGGGGTGTCTCCTTTTTTGACTCATTTTTGTGTTGCCTTGATTTTGGTGTCCATTGTTGAGTGTTTTTTCGACACATGGTTTTTTGCTGATGGTTTTCTATTTCTAGTTAAGGAATTAGGGTTGTTGACTAATCTGGGTAACTGGGTTAGGGCATTGGATGCCATTGAATCATATATGTATAATGTATTGTAAACAATGTATGATATGTGAGTGAATATAGAATATGTTGGTTTTCTCGGTTTGGGTTTCCATGGAAAAAATATCTATGTAATGTGTGTATTTTCTATTGTATCTTTTATGTTCTTTTACTAAAAATATGTTTGTATTAAATAATTGTACAAGGTTAAAATATATGTTTGGTATCAAAGCAATTATTGTCTTCAAGGAGACACCTTTATGGTCAAGGGTTTCGCTTGAGACTGTAATAAGCCTTCTTATAGTGGGAGATCTACGATCCTAATTCTTCAGGTGAAGAGATATGGTGAGCATTTTGAAAATGGAGATTGATAAGTTTAATGGGAAACGTTTTGAGTTGTGGAAGCACAATATGGAATATTTATTGGCGGGTAGAGATCAGTGGATTATGATGGATCTAGGTACTGCAACTACAAGAAATTTAGTATATGACTGGTAAAAGTTGGATCAGAAGGAGAAGAGAACAATATGACTATGTCTCTCAGATTCAATATTACTGAATGTGTCAGAGGAATCTATAATCAAGGATTTATGGGATAAGTTGGGGAATTTGTATCAGCTTAAGTCCCTAGTAAATAAACTATTCCTGAGAAATAAGTTGTATAACTTGAGGATGATATATGGAGACTTGGTGGTAGAGAATTTGAACTCCTTCAATACTGTGTTAAGTTAGTTAGTATATGTTGATATTAAAATTTTAGATGAATATAAGTGTATCAATTTTTTTTTCTCTTTACCAGACTCGTGGGATAGTCTGGTTGTAGCCATAGATAGTAATATGAGTGCCTTGAATTTCGATGAAGTGGTATCATCCTTATTTTTGAAGGAGATGAGATAGAAGAACATGGAAGGACAAATCATATATGCAGTATTTGCAAGAGGATGCTCCCAAGAAAGTAATAGATCTAAGTACTCAAGTGGGAGATCTAAGTCTAAGGGTACATCTAAATCTCCCATAAATTTTCTAAAGGTATGCTGAAGAATTGAAAAAGAAGGGCACTACAAGAAGCAATGTAGATCCAAAGTTGAGAAAAAGAAGGGATCTCAAGAAGCTCCTTCTACAGAAGAAAATACCTCCAAGGAAGAAGGACATGATGTGTACCCGGCTTCTTGAAGCACAAATAGAGGTAATGTTTTCCTAGGTGATGAATTGACAACCAGAATCATAGGACAAGTAAAATTCAAGTTGAGGCTCATATATGGAAAGATTAGAAGCTACCCAATGTTCTACACATCCCAGGATTGGGAAGAAATTTGATTTCTGTAAGTAAAATGGACGATGCAGGGGTAAAAAAAAACATTTGAAAAGGAAACCTGCAGGATGGTTTGAGGAAAAATGGTTTTGTTGAAGGGAATTTGGTTTGGAACTTTGTATAATCTAGGAGGAAGAACTATTAGTGATGGATGTAATAGTTCCATTATTCCTGATATTGGAGTTGAATAAGAAACAATTCCTACAGTATGTGGAGAAAATTTTATTTTGTGGCATCAAAGACTGGGAAATATCGAAGAGAAGGGTCTTCGACTACTACACGGTAAAGGTATCGTTGAAGGTATGTCAGACCCCTCTCTGGATTTTAATTTTTGTAAAAATTGTGTATATGGGAAGAAAAATCAAGTAAGATTCCCCTCTGGTGCAATGAGGAAAGAATGAATTTTACATATAGATCACAGTGATTTGTTTGGACCTATGTCGGTTCCATCATTGGGAAAATATGTTTACTATGTCTCATTTATAGATCACTTCTCAAGGAATACTTGGATATATTTTCTCAGGAATATGAAGTCTTTGATATGTTTAAATAATTTAAGGCTCTTGCTGGGAATCAAATAAGGAAAATAATTAAGGTGACAAGGATAGATAATGGTGGAGAGTTCTGCGGGAATGAATTTGAAGAATTATGTAAGAAGTTCAGTATAGCAAGGGAGAATAATACTCCATATACACCTCAAAACATTGGAGTTGTATAAAGTATGAACATGATGTTGATGGAAAAATCAAGGTGCATGCTCAATGGTGTCAGGTTAGGGAAATAATTTTTGGCAAAGGCAGTTGGTACTGCATGTTACTTGGTCAAGATATCACCCTCATTAGCACTGGATGACAAGAATCCACAAGACGTATGGTCTGGTAATAAACCTTCTCTCTCAAATATCAAGGTATTTGGCTGTGAGGGCTATGTTCATGTTCTAAAGGAAAACATGATTAAGATGGATAAGAAGGTTGAAAAGCATATATTTATTGGGTAAAAACATTGTCTTAAAGGTTATAAGATTTGGAACCCAGAAAATAAGAAGGTTGTGTATAGACAAGATGTGGTATTTAGAGAAATAAAAGATGTTTTCAAACCTATATAATTCCATTATTTTCCACATAGCCTCGGGCTAATGTGGGTAGGCTTGTTGATCATTTTAATATTTCAATAGGTGTTGTAGGCCCGATCATTACTAAAGGACTAGCAAGTACTGGAATGGGCCCTCAAGTTTCCTCCATTTCTTTGATTCTCTCCTTTATCCTGACATTCTTCGCTTCAAGGCATCCAATAGAATTATCTAGAGCATCTCCATTTTCTCAGTGTATCTGGGAAATTTGGGAAGGCCGCAAGTTCCATAGGTTAATATCTAAATGATATTTCCTCTTATTATTCTTTACATCTCCTTTATCAATAATCACATTTTTGGACTCGCTATCAAAAAAAGCGCTCTGAAATGCAAAAGACTCTTCTTCGTCGAAGGTCCCAGTCTTAATTGTTTCCATATGAGGGTTCTGGTGAGAAGTATTGTCTAGTTGGTCGATGTTGGAGAACACTTTCCTGATGTCAATTTTGAGTTCCATATCCTTGAGGGAGAGGTTGTGGATATCACTTCCTCCTCGAGGTCCCTTCTCTTCTTGCACAATGTTTTTTATTTTCTTCCTCAAGGGAAGTTTATGAGAACTTTCAATTTTTCTGGAAGGAGGGTTCTTATCTCCTTCTCCGCCTGAATAACTATAGGGTTACTTTCTTACTTTGGTAGAACTTTGGATAACTTCTCTAAGATTTTGTACTCTTTGGCGTGATAGTCAAGGATTTGTCATTTTTCTCACCCAAACCTTTTCCTCTATTCTTGTACGACTCATTGGTGTTCAGTATTGTCTCGAGGGCATCGATGGCATGAGAGAGAGTGATTGAGGCATGGTCTTTTTCTTCATTCATGATAGTATTAGTGAAAGAATTGTTGAAACCACCAACCAATAGATGTTCTAAAAAAATACCACTAGGGTCGAACAATTTTACTTTTTCAACATTTTTTAAATTGAGGCTGTGGAAGTGGCCTACGAATTCATCAATATTGTTCATATTTTTGAATATGAAATTGTCGAATTTCCAAGGAAGAGGTATGAATTGATTTTTTCTCTTTTCATGGAAAAAATGAACCAATAGTTGTATTTCCTTTCTATTTCAAAAACAAACATTTTGTTAGATGTGTGGCATGGAAGGAAGGAAGGATTTTCCTTGGATTCAAAAACCCTTATCAAGTTATAATTTTCCATTTGTTCAAGTTTTACCTTCCTATCTAGGAACTTACTCTCCTAGTCAGACATCCGAGGAGCGTTCTTTCGAAAGAACAAATCTTTAAAAACTGAGACAAAATCCTTAAAAACTTCATAAAAATTTTGGGAGGCCTTGTTCCTCCATAATGTTTGATACCAGAAGGTTACTAGGTCAAATTCACAGTTTACCATCTTTCACATTGATAATATTGGGAACTAATAGTAATGCACTATCTTGAAAAGCAAATAAGATGACATGAATAATTTATTCTCCTTCTTGAATTGCACCAACTGGGAAGATATTTCAATGGAAAACAACTTACCCCAATTGAAAATGGCCTTTTATTTGACCATAAAATATAGAATGTAAAGAATCATCCGGGAAGTGTTGGCCATGGTTTCCTATCCTGTTATCCTTGTAAAAAGACATGCAATTTCTGGGAAGGGATTTTTAAATGATCCAACCTATAATCTTTTGATGTCCTTAGGGATGACCACTGGGTTCTATAGGAATTTAGTTAGGAGGTCCAGTCCATTCTCATGCTTTTTTAAGAACTCCCTTCAATATTCACCTTTGAAGGTGAGCATTGGCTCGGGAAGCCTCAAAATTTTATGAAAAACCTAAGGTGACAAAGAGACAGGGGAATGGTCCCACAACTGAATGATTTGTTGACATTGAATATATCTTTCATCACACTAGGTGACCAACTCGTTACAATAAAAAACTTATGTGACACAACCTGCGCGTGCAATTCCAAACGTCTAGATTATTTCGTTTTGGGCAAAAGAAGATGATTAATAGGAATATTCCCTAGACCACTGAAAAATCTGATCCTTGCGTTCGAAAATATTCAATGTATCTCCACAAAACTATTATTTATTTTCTACCATAAGTCAACGACAACTTTCTTGTGATCCAAATTATGTTAGGAATGAATGCTGGAGGGAGATGATATAATCCTCTATAAATAATTTTTAATATGTTTTAATAGGAGATCTCCTCGAGCCTTTCGCTTATTAATGACCACCCTTTCGAACTTGTATGGTAAGTTATTAGCATTAAAATCATACTAAATGTTCATTCGGAAAGGTGTGAGGGTGGAGGGGATGGACGGGGGAAATATGTGAATTGAGATTTTTGTGAACCCACGAACCTGTGAACCCAAGAGCCCACGGTGGTACGAGGTTCTTGGATGGAATAATGTAGGTAGAATGAAACTTATGCGGTTTGGGGAGTCCAGGGATCAAAATTTAGATCACATAAATATTTGGTGCAACGTGTCTATCACGGAACACAGGAACATGAAAAATCGATCCTGTCAACCCGGGAAACTATGATCATAGAATCGACTAAGTATGTGAGGGCACAACGGTCCGTCAAAGTCATGTTGTGAATTTGTAGACGGTGGTCAGAAATTGTATGTCTGCCAACCCAAGAACCCACGGTCTAAAAATGTGACGAAGTGTAGAACTAGAAAGGAATAGTAAGGGAGAAATAAAGAAAGGAGAAAAATGGGTAAGTGCAGAAGAGGGAAAAGAAAGGGAGAAAAGAATTTTGGAGAATAGAAAAGGGGAGGGAATTTTTAGAAGTGACAAATGAACTCAACAACAGGCTCCAACTGTGGGATGATGACCCCTTATGGGTTGTCAAGTATCCAAAATATCTTATGACCAGGTGCTTTCACCCATTAGGTTATGGCTTCAAATTATGAATATAGAAACTAGAAATAAAATTATGTAAAATCAGAATGAGAAAGTGCTCGGAGAATAAACCTTCTAGATGTTTCCCATTGACAAAAAGCATTAACCTTTTTCTTTTCACGTCTTGGAGCATATATGAGTTGAATCCCAATATCTCTTTGACGACCTAGGGTCTGATCCAGAGTGCTTCAAAATTCATGTGCATGGATGGATTTTCCTTGGATTTGTTCCAAAGCAGTACCGGTTCTCCCTTATAAACGTTCTTCATAGTTGTGATTTGATCAAAATATTTTTTGACGATATGATGCCTCTCAGAATTTTGATTCAGGGCTTTGCTTCATTCTTTCTCCAACTTCAACAATTGATTGATCATTTTCTGGATAGGTGAAGTGTCTTCTTTATCTTCAGTATTAACCATAGATACCAAATCGTTAAGCTCGAGGTTAATTGTAATGTTTGCTTCTTTCCCATAAACCAATAGATACTATGGCATCCTAGTACTATCCTCTGGGGTTGTCCTGCTAGATCATAATCCTTCTGTCATCTTCATATGCCAATTTCTCTAGTTGTCGTCAACAATTTTCTTTAGTAACTGCACAAGAGATTTGTTTGTGGATTCAACAAGGCCATTTCATTTTGGATAATCATTCGAAAATTGACCCATGATGATCCAATATTGTCCACAGAACTCCGTGAATTTTGACACAATGAAGATCAAACCATTGTCTATGATACATTTATCAGGGACACCTAACATCGACATAATGTTGTCCTTGAGGAATTCAATCAATTCTTTAGCGTCGACCTTCTTCAATGCCATCACTTTTGGCCATTTTGTTAAATAATCAGTAGTTGTTATAATGTACATGTTACCTTTGCTACATTTCAGATTAATTGGCCTAATGACATCAGGTCCCCATTGGGAAAATGGTTGTTCCACCACAATCAGTTGCAGAGGCATCACAACATTATTCATTTTTCCTGAGAATTGTTGGCATGACAAACATATCCTTATTGTGTCGTACGTGTCCCTGAATATTCAGGGCCAGTAGAATCCTGCTCTCACTATTTTGTGATTAGTTGCAATGGGTGCAAAGTGTCCACTGCGTACTCCCTCATGGAATTCTTTTATCAATCTTGGATCTTGATTCTCATCGACGCACCTCAACAATATACCATTGAAATTTATTCTGAAAAGTATATCAACAATCAACACATATTGGTTCACATCCATCTTTAGTGTCCTTCGCTCCTTGGAACTCATTGTAACAAATAATTTCCAAGATCTTAAATAGAATATGATATCTATATACCATTCTCAATCAACTAATGGTTCCCTGACTGATGTTGAAATCATTCCATCGACTGAGTCCCCATTTTCCATAAGATTGCATAATCCTTGTCCTTTTATTGGCATTAACGGTTTGATATTGATATCATACTCTTGAATTTTTGCTAACCACTTGGTCAATTTCCCTTCTTTCAATTGTTTATTTAGGAGCATCCTGACGGGGGACAAGTCAACGTAGGATATAACATGAGAGTTTAGTATATAAGTATGAAAGTGTGCCACATCTTTTACAAGATCCAAAGCCTAATTCTCGAGTTCTGAATACCTCAACTCATATTTGTTTATATTGTTTCTCATAAAACGTATGGGGACCTCTTCTTCGTTGCTATTTTTCTGAGTGAGGATGGATGCGACAACTTCCTCTGTGGAAAATTAATAGATAATAACATATCTTTGAAAATATGGACTAATGAGGATAGGATTAGTGGTGATGGCCCCCTTGATATTTTTTAATTCTTCCTGAGTATATTTTTTCCACTCGAACCTCTTCTCTTTTTTCAACAACAAATTGATGGGTTTTACGATGCTTGCATAATAAGGAACAAATATTTGAGCCAAATTAATTTTCCCAAAGAATGAATAGACTCCCTTCTTGGATGTCAGGGGGTTGAGTTTATTAATCTCTTTAACTCTTTGCAGGTCAATGAAAATCCCTTCCTTGCATACAATGTGGCCCAACATCTTGCCTTGAGTCACAACAAACAATAATTTCTTTGGGTTTAGAGAGATGTCATATAATCTACATCTTTCAAATAATTTTATTAAGTGATGGATGTGATCTTCCATTTTTCTTGAATTCAAAGTCAATTCATCTTGGTAATCTTCCATAAAATTTCCTATCAGTCCATTGAATGCATGATCCATGACCCTTTGGAACGTGGCTCCAAGATTCTTCAAACCAAAGGTCATTCTAGTGTATGCATATGTTTCCCATTGTGTGATAAACTTTGTCTTCTCTCTATATTCACCAACCACTAAAACTTGATTATCTCCAGAGAAACCATCCAACATACACATGCATGATGATCTTGTAACTTGTTGTAGCAGAAACTCCATATTGGGCAGAGAAAAATTATCTTTTATGCTCGCTTTGTTAAGATCTCTAAAGTCGACAAAGATTCAGATTTCCTCGGTATTCTTCCTAACAATCACTGGATTTCAAAGCTAGTATGAATGTTTTATGGGGTGGATTATCCCTACCTTCTTCATATTTTCCAACTCAATTTTTACCAAAGGCTTCATCTTGGGATTCATAATTCTTATTTTTTTTTTCACCGGTTTGGCTTCTTCCCTCAAAGGAATGATATTATGGAATATTATTTTGTCATAATCCTTTAAGTCATCATAGGTCCAGGAAAACACATAAATACATTCCTTGAACAAGGAAACATATTGATCAACTTCTTTGGGGGGAAATCGACTCCCAAATTGACATATTTCGGGTCTGACTGGTCCATTCCAATATTGGCATTTCTTGCCTCTTGCGCCTTTCGAACTGAAACTTCTTCAAGAATATTCTTGGGATGATCGTCTTTTGTGAACAAAGATGTGGATTTTATGCATTCTTTGGGGATGACAATGAATTTATCATATCCTTCCTCATCATCGTTTAACAAAAAAATATCCAATTGTTCATCATTGTCAAACACTTGCCTACTCAATATTATTGGGCACAAATGGCCTAAAGGCCCTTTCCACCTAGAAAGATGTTTTTCTCGGGACATCGTATGGATTTGATAGTGAATATTCCAAGGCTAGTGAATAAGCCTTGTGGTTCTTATCCCTTGGAATGAAAGAAATATTTAAAGAGCTGAAAGATTCCATCAGTTCATTAGATCTTTTGAAATACAGTTTAAGTCTTTCCTTTTTTATTTTGTATTTTTGGGTAATCTGGTTGATGACCAACTCTGAATCTCCAGTCATAGTGACATGTTCTATTTTCATTCCTTGTGTGAGGATCATACCCTGGATTAAAGATTCATATTTTTCCTCTTTATTCATGCATGGAAACTCTAGTCTTACAACATGAGGATGTGTCATATTGTCTGGGCTTATGAGAAAAATTCCAACTTTGTTCCCATATTTGGAATATGCTCCATTGAATGACATTCTCCAGTAGCCTTCAAATACACATTTTGGGGCCTCCAAGCATTGAATTCATTATAGGTTTCATTCTTCTCCATGTTCAAGATAACATAGTTTCTAATCCTGATGTCTATGCATTCTTCCATTAATTCACTATCCTCCTTATTGAAGGATAAAGGTTTGTTGGGATCTCAGGGTAATTTAATCATTTCTCCCTCCTTTTTTGGTAGCATCATAAAACTATCGTCGTTCATTATATATCCACCGATAATGGATATCGAATCTCTTCCTAGCACAACCCCGTATATTGCAGGTAGGTCTACCACAATAATACTAAAAACTATGATGATATGGGGAATTGTTGTAATCCATGCATAAAAACCATTGATTTCTCCATATTCCAACACTTTTCTAGAATCAATGGAATATATGATCTTGTCAGTTTCATAATACTTAGTGCAACTCATTCCCATTGCTTCCATGAGAGTGAGTGGCATTATATTATTTGTTTCACCAATATCAACTAAATAGTTATGTAATGCAACATCATGGTTTTCAATTGAGATGTAGAAGAGAAAAATTTTACCTCTTAGCTTAGTAGTTGATGGGCTCTAGTTCTGTTTTGGAGTGGTAAAAACAACTTCATTCCTTTCTGAGGGATCATCTAACAACTTAAAAATGTTTTTTCTCTATTTAGGAATCTTCACCACTTCCATAAAATGAAAATTTATCCTCAACTTACTCAATTATTCCATGACATTATACATCATTTAAGTTGATCTTGTCTCTATGGGTTTCCTTATGGTTTCAACTGTCATCTTATCATTCGATCCTTTTTCATTTTCATTTTATTTTTATTTTTCCTTTTCTTTGTCAGAGTCAGCTTTATTCTTTGGTCTATTTACAAATCCTCTTGTCCGGGCAACGTTTTCTTGCGAGTTAGGATCATTTTCTCCCTCTCCATATATAAACATGCATGCCTCGCATCCATTCATACACACTGTCTCGGAGCATTCCTCAGGTAAGCAATAACCTTCTTGCTCAGTCAATTCGGCATCGCATACATCATCAAAAACAACTACCTTTAGAGTGGGATGTTTGGGAACCCTTGGTCTTGGTGGGTCTTCGGTATTATCGAATCCGATTCTGTTCTCAGGGGGAAGTTTCCTCCTTCGTTCAGGAATTGGAATTCTTTGGTTTTCCATGTAATTATCTCACCTTCTCAACCTGGTTATTTCTTTTTTCATCTGTTTCATGGTTTTATTCATCTACACAATCTCAATTATTTTCTTTGTTTCTTGTGGAGTTGCAAGATCAACCTTTACATCAGGTATTGTTCGATTAAAAAATACTCCTCTATCCATTTGATTCTGAGATGCTAAAGGTTTAAACTCCTTGTTCTTTCATGAGGTATGAGCTCCTTGATTATCAATATTAGATCCCCCCATATTCCTTTTTACTCTTCCAAATATAATGTCGGGGTTGGTGCTCATTTCAATCATAACTTCTTCCATCTCACTAGCCTTGTTCATTGCTTCCTCCAGAGTTTCCATCTAGGATGTTCTGATGGCATATTTCACTTTCGAAGGAATTGAATTCTTATAGAAACCAAGAATGACCGAGTCATTTGGTCTTTTGTCTTCTAGGATTCTACTCAAGGTCTTATTGAAACTTAGATTAAAATCATGTATCCTTTCATTCTTCCTCAATCCAATCTGGGTAAATTCTGTGAGGAGGGTATGGTAGGAAATTTGCGGGGGGGGGGGCGCTTTGTTAGGAACATAACTTCGAGTTTGTTAAAAGAGAAAATAGATCTACTAAGAAATGTTGTATACCATTGATAATATCTTTCTGATATAGTTTTCAAAAATAACCTCACCATGACATCATCATGTTCAACTCGATGGAAGTCACAAACGTCAAGAAATAAATGTAAATGCCTCTTTGCATCGATTGTCCCATCTCTATTAAATTCATTTAAGGTTCACTTAGGTAGAATTGGGAGTTCATGTTATTCACCCATGATATGAAGAGGGAAATGTCTCACCCTCCTTCTATTTCCAAACCCTGGAATTCATTGGTTTCTTGCAGCATTGTAATGTCCCCACTTTGGGACATCAGCACTTTGCAGAGGGTTATCATGACCAGAGTAGCCAGATGGAGGTTATAGCGAGTGAAGGGGTTATTGAGAGGCATTGTGGGGACAAGCTTGCATTTCTCATCATATTCCATCATTATGAGCCATTCCGCACAGGTTGGCTTTGGTTCC